>VUQR01012644.1:65322-87473 GCA_015108515.1 Hemichromis elongatus | reverse complement strand
TCAGACTGTCAAAAGATAGACTTATATAGCTTGTCTTCACTCATCCTTTGTAACTATTGTATTCTGTAAGCTCCAGTGTTTTTCCACTATTTGTATCTGGTAGAGTCGCCATATGGTGTGTGAAGTATAGTTAAAACTGTGTCTGTTGAGGCCCAACTAACCTTATCTGATTGGGGCCATCTAAAAGGGGCCATCTAAAAGGGTCAACTTAGGAATGCAGGCTGTCTCGTGATTATATATGGACGTCCTGAGCCAAAGCAGCATATACATCTTGAGAGCATGTAGGGATGTATGTGCGCGTGCATGTGTTTGAATTCTTTGTTTGAGGAACCATCCTCCCCTATAAAAATAAAGCAGCCTGGTCACAGGGCGCGTCTTGAGGATGTTAGCTTGAACAGCACCATTCTCTGATAGCCCGTGATCACGTAAAAACCTGAACAGCTGTGTTTTGTTTCTACCTTCGAGAGCGGACTCCCTCACACCCAAGTACCACTTCAGCATCAGACGTCTGTGTGGTTCAGAAACTACAAACGGTTTGATTGTTCGACTGTTGTGAAGGTATTTGCTGTAGTAGGAAGGTAGAGCGGGTGAAACAAAGGAAAATTCTGTAGTTTTGGTCTTATTGGCACATGATTCATGTGCCCAAGGTTGGTGAGGATTTTCTTTCATGAAGTAAACAATACTGACTAACATTAATACGTTTTCTCACAGATTTCCTCAGTTTTTAAGTGGGAAAGTGTAAGATATCAAAATATCATGAAATATTTTGTGAATAGTTAAACCATCATTTTGCCTGTAAAGTTATATCTAAATTCTTTACTTCCCAGTTGCTTAATATAAAATTCAGTAAATACTGACACATTTTTCTGGTCCTAGGATTTAGATAGTAGGAAGGTGTGTCCCGTTACATCAGGTGTGAAAGTAACACAGCATTATAGAAAAGGAACACCATACTAACAGTAAAATATGGCGGTGGTACTGTGATGGTCTTTGTTTGCTTTGGTAAATTCTGCCGTCTACCAAAACATCCTGAAAGAGAATCACCAGGCATTTGTGCAAGCTCAAGCTGAAGCACACTCGGGTTCTGCAGCAGGACAATGATTCAAAGCATACCAGCAAGTCCACTTCTGAATGGCCTAAGAAAAACAAAATAAAGACTTCAGTGTAGACAAAGTCCAGACTCCAGTTGAGATACTGTGGCATGACCTTAATACAGCAGTACAAAATTCCTCCACTGCATTGAAAGAAACTCATTGCAAGTTAACACAATCACTTGATTGCAGTTGTTGCTGCTAAGTGTGGCCTAACCAGTTATTAGGTTTCACTTTTTCACACAGGGCGATGCAGGTTTAGTTTTTTACCCCCTTAATGATACACACCTGCATTTAGAAACTGCACTTTATGTTTACTTTATTTCAATTTGTTTGATGAGCTGAAATGTTTAAGTGTGACAAACATAGATAAAACAAAAAAATGAGAAAGGGGGCAAACACTTGTTCACACCGCTGTATGTGTTTATGTCAAAAAGGTGACTAAACAAATATCAGTAATTTGATCATTATCATAGTCACTGCACTTCTTGAAGTCTGCTTTTATACGTCATTTACAGGTTATGTGTTTACATCTAAAAGGCGACTAAATAAATATTGATAGGTTGATTATTATCAGATTTTTTTACAGTGCTGACATCGGTCACTTTGGACTTCAGTAATTCTTTTGTACTAATTTGCAATGTTTTGTATATGTGGCTTGAAAATATTGTAAAAGTACTGATAAATGTGACACATGCATGGGATGAATAATTCACCTGCAGCTTCGGGGCCATTTTGCATGTTTTATTTTTTCCCTGTGGCTCAGTGAACTAGCCAATCTGTCATAGGAAAGCATGGATGTCAGCGCCCGTGCCTGATACGCTAATCATATGTCGAATTCAATTTGGTTGAAAATTATACGCTCAAACCCCAAACGTAACAATCAGAGAGTTAACGGCAATGACACAGACAGTGACATTAGCGTCATTAACAATTATTTTCAACCCAATTAAAAATATTGTTAGGTCCATTAGGATTTAAAACAAAGACAGAGGTTTGTCATTTTGCCTCCGCACTTCAATTTGATCTTCAATGATTTTATATTATTCGAGAAGGGACTGAAGTGCAGACTTTTAGCTTTTATTTAAGGTGTTTAACAACAGTATTGCATTAAGAATTTGAACACAGTTCTTCATTTTCAGAAGTTAAAAAATAACTGGACAAACTGACATAGTCATAAAAATAAGGACTTAATAGTTGGGTGAGAATCCTTTGCAATGGCTGTTTAAGGTCTAGCACCCATGGACATCAGCTAATGTTGTGTTTCCTCCCTTGAGCTGCTCTGCTAGGTCTTCACTGCAGCCACAGTTGCATCTTGTTTGTTGCTTTCTCTTGAGATCAGATGACTGATTTGACCACTGACGAATGTGCTGTCTTTTTGTCTTGAGAAACTCTCGGGTTGCTTTTTGAAGTATGCTTTGACTGATTATCCATTTGTATTCTGACTATGAACAGGGGTCTTGAAGTTTTACAGATGAGTAGATCCTACAGTAACTGATGTGCACATTGGCTGGCAGATTCAAATTTGAGTACTTTTGGCTTTTTTATAGACAACGTTTAAAAGACTGACATTTGAAAAATTAAGCCTGTGGTGTACTTTATAACATAGAACTCAAAATCAACTCTTCAATTCCCTTAATCAAACATTTCACTAAATACTTGCCTGATGATCTTCTTATTGAAAATAACATCTTCTTCATGTAGTAAATCAGAGTCACCATTAGATTAATAAAAACATTAGAAAAGGATAACCTAGAGGAGTGCCCACTCCAGATTAGACTGAACAAACCTTTTTCCTGCCCTCTGATCTAGATATCTTTGCTGAATTATTTTTATATGCCCAGTGGGGAAACAAATTATTTGCTCCACTAAATGTTTTTTTTTAGCATCATGCTCCAGAGTTTCTATGTGATGCTGTTAGAAAGCATGGTTATGCAGGACATTTCAGGAAAAAAAAAAAAGTTATTGTTTTTCTACTGTTGGCTTTGCAACTCATAGCACAGCTGCTATGAGCCGCTGATACAGAGGACCAAACACACTCAGTGATGCAGCAGGTGAACACTCCATAGAAGAGCAATAGTAGGAGGGAGACGTCTGACACAAAACAGACTTTTTCTTACTCTAACAAGTTGGAATATCACCTTTAAAGCCTGAACTAGTAAATAATTGCCATAATTTTTTAAGTGTAGCATTTATTGAAACATCTGACAAAATAAATAAATAAATAAGAATTTGCATAAATGAGACTGAGTTTTATAAAAGAAGGATTATTAACATAATATATAATTAATATAGATGAATTGTGTTGTTTGTTTGAAGTGGGGGGGGTTTGTTACCAAAATATGATATAAGCTTTGAACTAATGCACACTGAATCTTTATTTACAAGGATAATTATTATACACAGTGAAGTGTGGTGCGATTTAAGACATGGGGGACACAACATCTCCTCTGTTTAATCTCAAATTTAGAAGTGTTGCTTGCTACTTTGCCAAATATTCTTAAGGTAATATAGCTTTACTGACATTTGAAATGTACATTGATACCTGTGTTATGTGTTTCAAATGTGCACACTGTTCAGAGGAAATCGTGGTCCAAACACATCTAAATTACTGAAGTCCATGTCCAGAAACATGTTTACAGAGTTGCTGCCTGGCAGCTGTTGTGAAAATCCCAGTTATGCTGGAAACACTGCTGTGTGTGGCTTTATAGAGTGTGAGGCACACGCTGTTTCTGCAGGAACTGTGTCTACATGACTGTCATGAGAGAGCATTACTTGAGGCCCCGCTCTGATGCCCTGTTGGCTAAGATCTGTGGCAGCATTTCACAGTCAGACACCAACTACAGTCTCAGCTGCAGAGCACCTGTCCATCTGTCTCTGGCAAGTGTCAGTTTCATAATTGTTGTGTCAAGTATGATTAAGGCGCCTGTCACAAACAGACACACCCGTAAATATTGTCTTGCTAATGATATGGCTAAATGCTCAGTGATGTTATGTGTCTATAATGATATTTGTCATATTTAATTATTTAATGTTATTTATGTGTTTTGCTTTACTGTTTTTCATTATCCGAGAGCTCAAATGCTCTACAACTTAAGAAAATACCAGCAAATAAAAAAGAAAAAAAAACAGTGCAAAAGCACAAAAAACACAACAGAAGCTGAATAAAACACAAAGGAAGTAGAAAGTACAAAATACAAATTTTCTAATGACTGGTCTTTACTCTGCACTTGACCTCTCGGGGCAACTGCATATTGCATGGATATTACACATATTGCTCTCAAAGCTCCTACTACTCAGGTTTCTGTAGTAATTCTGTAGTAACAAGGGCATTTTCACTTTAGTTCTCAAGGTAATGATGGTCTAATCAATCAACCTCAGCCCTAATGCTTGCTCATCATCCACTACCAAGAGCTAACTAGCAAGGAACGTAGCTTAAATTCTTTTTTTCTGATGGAGCTTTTCCACTCTGGAAAGACACACTACAAGGTGTAGATTTCCCTTTGCTGTTATGTCCAGGGAATGGTTTTGTCATAGCTGAAAAGCCTCCATCAGTAACAGCTGACCATGAGACATCAAGTGCACTGCAACTCTGGAAAAGGCTAGCAAACAGAAAAACGCTTCAAAAGCACACAAATGCAATGGAAGTTTAAAAAAAATAGAACAGAAATAGGAAAAAAATACAAAAGCTCACAAAATGACTTGTGAAACACAATAACGTGACGGACCACCAGCAAAGCAACAACAAGCTAACGGTAAATGGCTAATAGCTAACACATCTACAGTATTATAAGACTCCTTTGAATAAAAGACACATTCCCTTGCATTTTGTCCCTCAGAATACAGATGAATCCTACGCTTCTTTTAATCGTATCTCAGTGCGAGTCTTCACAAGCTTTGGTTTCTGCCACTTCTGGCAGTGGTACCATAGTCGATTGATTTGAAAATTTGGCTCCATATTGTAGTGGTTTACACATGCAAAAGGTCCCTGGATCGAGATCAGTAGGAGATAGAAATGCCTTTGTGGTTGCATCAGGAACATCAAGATAATCTCCCAAAATAAAATATGTGGAGCTACCAGCAATGGCAACCGCTTGTGAATAAAGGAGGAGCTGAAAGTAGCTTCTATATATTTGGTGTAATGTCTGGTTCAAGGTCTTTAGATATTTTTCTTGTACTAAATACAAAATTATTTGTACAGCGTTTTATAATGATATGATTGCATTTTTTATTTGTTATCTGAACACATTTTAATGAGAGAAATGCATTAAAGAGCCCACAAGCTGATTTTCACTTTCTGCCCGAGATCAGAAAGCAGATGGATATTCCTGTCCTCCAGCTGTGCACTGTCCTTCTAAGCTTTGTCCAACTCTGCTTCCACAGCCAAGACACGAGCTCCTAGCCAACACAAAACAGCCACCAATTAACTACCTGCTATGACCGCCATGACACCATGGCGACCATAGATCTGTCATTAAGTTCTGTTTATCCTGTTTATTTGTGGGCAAAGCCTTCCTTCTCTTGTTTTCCATTATGTCCTCTGAAACTTTCTGCTGCAGAGTCACAACATAAGCAGAACGTTGAACATTTTTACCCAACAGCTGCTTCTAAATGAGTTCAATCAGAGAAATTCTGCAGACACAAAAACATGTTTTCATATTGTGTGCATTTTTAAAAACTGGATGTCTTGGAAATGGCTGTAAAGGTCTGCCAACCTTGGATACAAAGCCTTGGTATTTCTGTATTGAAAGCCTTGAGTAAGGTGAAGCTACAGATTAAATCCTCCAGAACTTTAAAGGCATGGTTCCAGCCTCCCAGCTGGGTAACATAAAGGAAGCCACCTGAGGAAGACACTTACATTGAGCTTCCTCGCTTATTTTTCCAGTAATAAGATAAACTGGAGGAGAAGATAAAAAGACATTCTATAAAAAAAAATAGGTGATTAGAGCAGCTGTCTATTTCTTTATATTTGACATGTTTATCTCACTTCTTCTAAAGTGCATGAATCTAAAATTTCCATTTTACTCATCCTAAATGGTTTCCTCTGGAGCCGTTTGACATAGATGACTAACCACAGGTTTGTCTTGTTTAGGAGCAGGTGGGCGATCAGCTAATGGATCTTTTTATTTTTCTTTACAAAACCTGGTCAACAACCAGTGGTCATGGCAACACTATTCTTATCTTCTTCACTGAAGATGCATGGGGTTATGAGTAATCAGCTTTTAAATGATGAGGTAAGCAAAGAACAGAACCACATGTCTCAAGCCCCTGAAAGGACCCTTTGTATTAGTAATCACTGAGTTTTCAGTGGGTAAAAAAAAAAGATAAATTTGTTAGAAAGATAAGACCTAAGGGGCTAAGTGTTACAGGCCACTGATTTATTAATAGTTGGCTTAATTGTCCTTGATGGAAATTAATTCTGGTGTCATAGTGTAAGTTGTGTGTGGCAGGCAGAGTGAGGACCCAAAGTGCAGGACTCTGAGACAAGGCTAACCTAAGAACAGGACACAGCTTTATTGCTGGAACACAAAGAACTGAAATACTAAGATTGTACTGAGAAGATTGTTGGAAACAATAACTAGCAACATAAACCAGAAACTTCCAAAGCAACAGGAGACACAGCTAGATAGATATCACAACAATGGACAAAGGGAGACATATATACACTGAAGGATGATAAGGGTAGGAGAACAAGAAAGACGAAGCAAAACTGAACATAATGCAGAGAGAGTTAGCAGAAACACGAGACCTCGCCCATGGACTGCAGGTCAGCCCTGCTATATTGTATTCAAGGTTTGAATAGTGTCTATACCCAGTGCAGACAAAGTTTAATGGCCTCTTTGCAAAACAAGCAGGAATAAAGTATTTTGCTATTTATTTGGTTACAATTGCCTTGTGCTTTATTTAATGTGCACTCATGCTAACCACTGTATAATGTTCCTAATGTGCTTTGTACTGTTCATTCACCAATAAAGAGGTATCAGAAAAACAATCAAGCAATAGACGCATGTGTCAGAGAACCGACCTGTGACTGTGGTGTTGTGGAGACAGCTATATAAAACCTTTGGGATGGATTACAGTTGAGACTGTGAATCAGGGCTTCTTGTTCAATATCAGTGTCTGTTGTCACAAATGAACTCCTGGAAGTACGGTCAAAAATTCCCATAAACACTCCTGAACTTTGTAGATAGCCTTTTCAAAAGAGTCAAAGCTGTTATTGCTGCAAAGTGTGGATCGATGTCACATTAAACCCTATGGATTCAAAAACAGAGGGTTGATCAAGCTGACTGGCGTGTAAATACTTTTGGCTATATATTATAGTTGTTTCTGATTATCCAATGGAATTGGGACTTTTAGGGGTTATGAGAAGAGATCTAAATATAGAGGCACAAATTGCTTAGCAATCCTCAGGTCAGAGAAATAATCAGAAGGAACTTCTGTCACATCTTTTGAGGTCTCTACTCTTCTCCTGTAGTTTCCCCTGAAGCAGTAATTATGGTAGCGGAGGAGTATTGTGGACCAAAGCTGTATCAGTTCAAGCTTTTAGCCCAAGAGTTGGTACTGCCTGATGCCAAAGCTCCTTCCCTCTCTCTCTCTCTCTCCATTTTGCTACCATTCTACCATCTGCCACTGATGCGAAGCCATATGAGCATTTGAAGGGAAAGAAGCAGTCTGGGCTTCCAGCTGTCCATCACACAAGTTCAAACCATTGTGCCAAAACTAAAAAGGACTACACAGAGAATTACAAAAAATGAATGAAACAAATAAATCAAAATGTGGCACAGTGAAAACTGTTTCAAAAACTCAAATGGAAGGATGTATATGGTTTTTTTTTTTAAATGTATTTATTTTTTGCATAGTAACCACAAAAGTCTCTCCATGTCAGCATCGACTTTGGGAAGCCCACACAAAAAATACTCACGGCTACATTCCTGTATACTTGTTATAAATTGTTAGCAAGATAATATATATTCATGTACTTTTTTTTTAAAGTTTACAGTCCTTTTTTATGTAAAACCTGACTAACCATTTTTAAAATAACAGTAATAATTTCTTGACAGATTATTACAGCTTAGTAGAGATGGATGTGGATAGTCAGGTGGTCACCAGCACCACCATTAACCCACATGAGTTGCGTCAACAATCTAACCTTTGAGTGGTTGTGAAAAGAAACCTGCTTTTAGTCATGTGTGTGTTTACCAGTAAAGCAGAGGCCGCCTGTGGCTCCGACGCCCTGGAAAATTTGACATTTTAGTCTGTCTGAATGAAAGGAAAGGTTACAGGTTGAAGAGGGGGAAAAATGAGCCTCTAAAGCTCTTCAGCATGATTGTGCTCTTGCACATAATTTATTCATTGGCAGTAGACCATGTCTCCAAATGTGTGCCCCTGGGTCATTTGGTTTTATATTCACTTTATTTTTAGGGGTTTTCAACTTCCTAGGGTACTAAACCAAATAACAGACCAGTCAGTCAGTTTTGATAGAGATATGCGCAACATTGTTCTCTCATGTTTTCTTTTTTTACATTTTTTTTTTGTATGTTATTTTTTCTCCTGTGTTAATTAAAGAGTGTATCCTAATAAGATTTTATTAATAAACTCCTTATTCTGCTTAAACCTACATAAACTACTCTAATGCACTCAAAAAGTAATCCATATTGTAAAATTAGGCGGCTCCTCTTAGATTAGATGTTGTTTCCTTTATGATTGAGTGTTACAAATGTGATTCAAGTCTGGGCTCTGGCGGGTTGTTCCCCAAGCCACTCTTTTCTTGACTGTGTGCTTGGAGCTGTTGTCCTGTTGAAGATGCCCCAGTCAGAGGACTCTAGAACACGTTATCATCTAGGATATCTCTGTACATTGCTGCATTATTTTTCCCCACAGCATGATGCTGCCATCACCATGCTTCACTGTAGTGATGGTACAGTGTGAGCTCATGTCAGGCTGTCATGTGCCTTTGATTGAGGAGTGGCTTCCATTTGGCCACTCTACCAAACAAGCCTGATTGGTGGATTGATTCAAGTCTGATTCTACTCTGATTCCTCAGGTCACTCAGGCTGCCAGAAAGAGTCCTGGTGGTTGCAAACTTCTTCAATTTATGGATCATGGAGGCCAATGTGGGCATTATTGGGACCATCAATGCAGAGGAAGTTTTTCCCCAGATCTGTGTCGCAATACATTCCAGTCTCTGAGGTCTAAAGGGCATTCTTTGGAACTCATGGCTGGGTTTATGCTCTCACATTGTCAACTCTGGTACCTTATGTAGATAGTTGTGTGCTTTTTGGAAATCATGTCAAATCACTCTAATCAATTTAATTTTAATACATTTTCATTAATTTCAAGTAAAAGTTTTGCACGTTGTCATTATGGAGTACTGTGTCTAGAATGTTTAGCGGAAAAATTAATTAAATCCATTTTGGAAAAAAAGCTGTAAAATGACAAAACATGGAACAAGTACAGTGCTGTGAATACTTGCCAGATGCATTGTAAATTGTAAGTAATAAATGTGTATAATTACAGGAAAAATTTTGATAGCTTATTCTTTTGTTTTTCCCTTTTTACCGACTCTTTTATCATTTATTTATTTATTTATTATTAAATTAATTTGGTGTAATACGAAAATTATTGGAAAGTTGTTTTTTTCAGTAGGAAAAGCTATGAAATTTATGACAGTTGAAAGTTCAAAGTTTATCCCCCCTATTATATTTTTATCCAGTTGGGCTGGATTGGAGTCTTTGCTGAACCAAATCTGGCCCCCGTGCCTTATGTTTGACACCCGTGATCTATCAATCTATCTGAAAAAGAGAAGGAGCGAGAGAGAGAGAGAGAGAGAGAGAGAGAGACAGAGGTGGTGGTGGGGGGGGTAGCCTTATCAGTGGCTTTACAGAACGCTTCTAACCTCTTAAGCCCCAAGCCTAATCGATCTCCTGCCTTTTGCCCCCGTATCAGGGGGCGTTGGGGCTTAAGAGGTTAAAAAGAGGTTAGTGTTGCGGCACATCTGGCAGGCAATTCCAACAACTCAGAGGGTAATAGCAGATTTTCATTTAATCCTAGAATAAAAACACTGCCCAGGACATTTATAGTTTAGTAAACAGCACGGTGGTAAAGTTCACTGTAATGCCCTGCAGACCCTAAGAAAATCTAGAAAAATGTTTTTCATTAGTCGGTTCATCGGTTTAGGACACATATTCAAAGTTCTAGTCCAACAACAGCAATTTAGAAAAGCAGTTTGTAAAGGGAAAAAATGAAGATAAAAATTAGAGTTTATTTGACTGTTTTTATATTTCTTCATGCTACCCATGCTACCCTACAGTCAGCAGACCTGAACCTAACAACCCAGGTGAAGAAGATTTTAGTCTGCTGATTTATAGCCAATCATTTCATGCAGGGCTACAGTGTGGCCTTTACAACATTACATTTATCTAACTAATCTGCTGATTGCATTATGCTTTTTTTTCGCCCCCTGTTGTTGATTTGGCTAGGATTTATTTGAGGAGGGGGCGTGGCTTTATTAAGGGGAGGATAAGTTATCTAACAGGGCATTTTCTGCCCCAGCTAACTGCATAACCATTTTTGTTCATGTAACAATTTGCCTTTATGTCTCTCTTTTATAGCAGAGATCCAACTTATGACCCTGCTGATGTAAGAGCATGTTTTTTGAGCTTTTCGGGATGCAGATCAAAAGCAGGGGTTCTTAACAAAAAGCCATGTCTGTCTCCTTCCTGTTTCCTTGTCCTCGCTAAATGATGCAGCTGTATTTGAACAAAAAAGAAACTGTAGTCATTAAGCTGGTTCAAAGATTTCTTGGCCCTTTCCCATGTGGGGCTAATCCTGCAGTGATGGCTCCCCAGAGCCATGCGGGTTCACCCCAGGTTCATCATCTCCAAGGCTTTGGAAGTATTAAAGGTTCATTTTGTGAAACCTTTAACCTTATGACTGTACTTTTGTCTTCTTAGGCTTTTTTGGAGAGGGGAGTGGGCATTTATTCACCCACTGGTCTCTGATGACACATTTTGAACTTTAATTGTTAACATGGTGGAGCAGTAAATTATCAGTTGCAGCTTCGTTCATTTTAGCTTCATTTTTCAGTGTTTTTCAGCCAGGATTTTTTTCCATATTTTTTAAGCCCGCATTAAAATAAGCAATTGATCACATACTGGCAGAAAATTAACAAGACATTTTCCATTATTTTACAGAACCTTTTTGTTTGATTGTTTGTTTTTTGTTGTTTTTGTAGTACTGTGTATTTGATGCGTTTGTTAATGATCTATGACCGTGCCTTGCTGTTCTGTACAGTAGAACTGTTACATACAGCACTTTGAAGTGTTAAAGATGATTTTCCTCCAGAATTTATCCTCAGAGCGAAGTTCAAAGACTCAAATATCAGATCCTTGAATGCTTTCAGAGGAAACTTGTTTCATTTTACATACTAAAATGTAATAACCAACAGTTTGAATACTCTGTTGGGATGTTCCAACTTATATTTACCTAACAAAGAGTACTGTTTTTCAAAAATGATCATGATCAAAATTTTAATAGCATCAAAGTGTGAATGCCACAATACCAAAGCCTTTATTGTGGCCTTACATGACATGCCTGTCATGTAGCTGTACCGTGATGCTGTAGTTTGTGTGTGTGTGGGTTTTGGGGTTTTTTTTTACAGCCAAGGGGCTGTGACAAGAATACAGTGCTTCTCTTTTATTTAGATGTACATGCTGCTCCCCCCCCTATTCAACTATGATGGGTTGGCGATGCTGCCTTGGGCTCATACTGTGGCTTTATCTGGCTTTCTGCATCCTCTTTCCTGCTAAGGAGGGTTTACCCAACAAAACATAAAAGATCTCAGTCAAATATTCATTCTTTCTTTAATTTAGATTTTATTCTTACAGTAAATACCAAATTTTTCATAATTATAACCCTGCATGTTACCAAACAGGCTTTTAAGGAGGTGATTCTCACCAATTTAGATTATTTAACCAATTAACAGAGGATTTAAAGATTACAAAGGAATGAAACATCCAGTTCACTTTCTTACATATTTTTCATACTAAACCATGCTCTCTTGGCTCTAAGTGAGCAGGAGTATTTTCTAATTATAATAATATTCTGTCACATTTTCATACAACTCGTCTGGTTTTCTTCACTCCGCAGCTGATTAAACACAACTGCGTTTCAGCCTCTCTTTTTTGTTGTCTTTTGTCTCTCCTGGGATTTCATGGCTATGACCTGTTTTTTCATTCACAGTCCAGTTGTTCAAAATGAACACTTTAAATAGTGACGAACAGACAAAGAGCACCACCACATTTGCGGGAACATCCAAAAGGAATGCACCGAAAGACGTCACAGGCTGGCTCCACCCACTCATGCTGCACAAATCATAAAGTAGTGAGTATAAAACATTTTACATTCCTTACATTCCCATATTGCTGAGAATCAATGCAAATAGAGGAGATCCACGCATAATAAAATTGTACCAAAAATAGCCAAGATCAAGATATACTATGATCCCCAATGCTTTCCCCGCTGGACTTTCCCAAACTGTAATTTTATATTTTTCTGCTTATTGGAGTACCTTATTTGAATAATCTGTACATTTGACTTGAATCTGACTTATTGAATTTTTCCATCCATAATCCTGGGTTAACTAAAATGAATAAATTTAGTATACATTTAGTAAAATATCAGCTTTGTCCGACCAAATACGTCCATAGGTGCACCATTTTGATGATTATAGGGCTGTCAGCGTTAACGCGTTAAAGAGTGCTAACGTTGACAGACCCGGTTCACACCAGATGACGCCCTAGATCCGTTAACGCGTATTAATCCGTGTTAGCGCGTTAACGCTGACAGCCCTAATTAAAGCACCATAATTATATCCTTTCATTTCATTTTCACTCATATTATTTTTCTATATTGTAAATGGGGAAGAAGAAACAACAGAAGGAAATACATTTTCTAAAGACAATGGTAAACAAGCAGGTATTTTCAGTGTTTTTATTGTCTTGTGTTTACAGCTTATTTTGACTGCCCCCAAGTGGATACAAAAAACAACAACAAAACCCCTTTTATTCCAGGTATGAAAATAAATGTGTGACCTCCAATCCCATGCTGAGAAAATTACATTTGTGACTCCAGACTTGACAAAGTTCCCCTGACAATAATGGAAGACAATAGAATAGTGTTTCACAGGCAGAGTAATAATTCCCCCTGCGGAGAGAAAACTAATCATAATGTGTTAAATTAGAAAGCTGTAGTTCCTGTAGTTGCGGTTTAATAAGGAAAATTGAAAAAAAAAATTAATACATATTTGCAGGAAATGAATGGACCGAAACAAAGAAACGTCTTTTCCTAACGTACTTTGAGAAATATCAAATCAAAGCTGCGAGCACAGTTACAGTGAGGCGTCGTCTGTGGAATGCATTTTCACATATACTGCAGTTCTAAAGCATTTATATTATAACACCTTTGTTATAGTGCAGTGAGTTTCTAATAAACTGGTAATGTTAAAAGGCTCCTCCAGTAATTTGTATCACTTTTAACGCTGTTAACACACAGCTATGAAAACATGTTTATGACATGAGGATACTGTCACACTAAGGGCGACCTAACACATCCCTCAGGGCATTAAATAGCAGTAGGTCTCTGACAGTGAGCAACTAGCGCCACCTTCTGGTTTAAAATAGGAGCATATGCCAAGATTAATGTTTGACTTGCTTTAACACTGCTTCTTCTGTGTTTATCTTTTTATGATTCTTGCAAACCTGTTTGTTGCTTTCACTTTCATATTACCCTTTGACAAACTTACTCAAGTTTGATGTGAAAATAGTGTTAGAACTACAATTTATTTAACTAATATATGACTATTACAAGTGCAGATACAAGTGCAGGTATAGGTGCAATAATGGACAAACTTGATCAAGAAAATGGATTATTGCAACTGCAGATCTTTCAGCACTTCATTGCCCCTGTGTGTAACAAAGCAAGTGAAAGCTTTCTTTCTGCTTCAGCTTTAGCCTCTAGTAAAATAGCACAAAAGCAGAGTTTGTGCAATTCAAACGAGCTTAAAAATTGGTATAATAATCTTATCATTTCTTTAAGTCTTTGGAAATAGTTCTCCAGGCTTTTTGAAGGGTATTCAGGAGTCTTCTTTGGATTTTGACTGCATTTGTTCTGTTCTCTGTCAAGATAATCTCAAACTGCTTCAGTAATGCTAGGGTTCAGGCTCTTGTGTTTTTGTTGTATGGTATGCTTTTATTAAAGCTTTTGCCAATTGGATTTTTTCTAAATAGTATTGTGTATGGATCCAAATCCAGTGGTACCTTACTGCGCTCATAATTTCTTTAATTTTGGCAAGATCCCCAACACCACTGACTATACTTCCCCAAACTATAACAGAGTCGCCAACATGTTGCTGACTGTTGTACCACTCTCTTCACCTCCTCCATACACACGACAATGATATGAATTTAAAAATGCATCTCTCAGGTCCTGTATCTGGTCTTTCAGATAATGTTTATTTTCTCTAGCTTGCTTTTTAGGTGTGCCACTTCTTCTTTTGTCCTCCATTTGTCCAGTTTCCTCAGTTTGTTTGAGAAAATACTGCACTCTACTGAGATGTGCCAAGCTTTCAACCAGTCGCTCATGGGGAATTACATTGTTGGTACAAAAATACTGTTATACCTGCCACACTGTGTTGTCTTTGGAATCACACTGATGTCAATTCAAGAAATGGGAACAAGTGATGCGTTTTTGTGACCGACTGCTTGTAACAAAGAGCCTAAAGATGTCATTCAGAAGTGGTTCTTGCTAAAATGTCTGCAGTGCATAGACATATCATTGCTTCTTCCCTTATGATTGGATGATTCACTCAGTGTTAGGTGGCTTAACAAACAAACAAAAAATTAAAAAGAAAAATTTACAATGCAATGACTCGACCGAAAATGAGTTAAAATCCAGCCAATATCCAAAGAGAAAACCTTGAAAGACCTTCGGGAAGCCTGAAGAACTATTGCTGAGGACCACCTTAAAAGAAAGTCTGTCTCATTAGAAGCAAAATATAAAGAAATGAGATATGAATCAAAACAGCATTGGAGTTTGAAGAGTGCTCACCCTCACCCCTGTACTAATCACAGTGATTCCTAAAACAGCCACAGGAGTATTATTGTCCCCTAGCACTGGATTAAAGTTTCGCTCGCTACTGTTGACCAGGATTATTTCGTTATGATTAAGTATGAAAATGTTAAAGAATATTTAGTCAAGTACTATATTTACTGCAGTCATTTTCAGGTGTGTTCATTTGTTGCTCATACATAATACATAACTCTGCCCTACTACAGCTGGGATTTTTTAAAACATTTTACATGTTGAGTAGTTGCATATGGCAATTCAGCAAAATTCGAGCTTTGTTGTTATAGATTAAAGTCTCTATAAGTGACATAAAATAAACATAGCTGGACCCTATTAGCAGCAGCTTTTAAATGCTACTTTAAACAGTTGTGTGTGTGTGTGAGTGAGTGAGTGCACAGATTAAGATCAGGGATTAAGGACAGATGTAAACCAAAAGTCGAGAACCACTCTAATACGGCTGCCATCCCATCACATCAGAAAAAAAGGTCAGGGTTAGGGTCAAGATTAAGCAAGCCACGCCTTCATTACAGCTTTATTGCAGTTTCTATTGGCCCAATATTTGATTGATGGCGCTGTTTTCCAATAGGACAGCAGGAGGGAGACCTCGTGGGGGGAAACCGCTGAGCAGATGTGTGTGTGAGAAGACGAGGACGCAGGTTTTCACTGAGTGCAGGAATTGCAGTAGAAAGGGAGTCACGAACTGCAGGGGCACTAAAAAGTGAAGGTGAGCACTACATTATGTAACATTACGATTTATGAAGCTGAAATAATCGTGCTGCAAAACCGAATTGATGTTTTACTTATTGTTTTAGCTCAAATGTCAGCATTGTTCATTTTAGCTAGAGAGTGTCGTGTGTAATTTCTCGTTGGCAGCAGTTAACTACTACTTCCATTTAGCTAGCACATACTCGGTTATTTACGACAGGTTTCGATCATTTACAGGCAGGTGTTAGCCCTTTTCTGTGTTATGTGGCTGTGTAGCCTTTTTAAATTTATTTCCAAACTTCGTGAGCCAATTGTTTGACCCCCAAAATAGACTTGATAAGCTTAACGTGATATTACAGTACCAGTAACACGCGGTCGTACGTGTGGTTTGTCTGCACCCTCTTTCCTTCTTCCCTACCTTCTTTGGGTGTTTTCCTCAAAAACTGGTTGGAGCAGTTCTTGCTCCACACATGTCTCAATATCTTTCTTTCTTTCTTGTGACCTCATTTTGTCTTGAGAGTTTTATTGAACTAAAATAGCTGCGTTGGTAATATCTTACTGGAGCAGACCTGTCTATGAAACTTGATCCTGAGACTTGGAAAGTCAAGGATACTGGCAAGAAATGACCTGCCACATTAGAGGTCATTCATTCGGCTCAGCTGTTCAGAAACTGCCCTTGTGTCAAGGTGTGTTTTTTGTGCCCTCCCTTGTCTTGTTAATCTACAATCTTTCCTCGCTTTATACTTAGACACCAGCTTGGAAATAATGCACACTCACCAGACTTCTTCCTGTTAATCTTAGGGTTCAACAGCTTGTCTACCTGTCAGTAAACCACGTCCTCTGTGGCCTCATAAAACAGCCAGGAAGACTTTGCTCTTTGTTTGCTGCCCCTGACATCACTTCCGTTTTGAGTCACAGGCAGACTGCTGATGTCCCACATTTATTCAGAACGTTAGGGTCCCATATCATTTTTTTAAGCTTGCAGTGACACTGATATTCTGTGAAAATGACTCCCCCGGACTCAACCTCACAGCAGATGCTAATCTAGCTGTTTAGGTAAAAACAAATGAAAGGGCTTAAAGTGTATTCAGCACACAAATAAGTGATCCCAAGCCTTCCATTTGACCCTGGAAATGTGCAACTGTGTTTTAGAGCAGGGATTTCATGCTGCAAAGTCGGGTATTAAACTGGATCCTGGAGATGATTAATCAGTGACTAGTCGGGTCCTGCTCTTTCTTTCTTTCTTTCTTACTCCAGGCGACCGCAACCTTGATACGTAGGAGTGTGTTATTGTATTATTATGATTGGGGGAATTTTTGGCTTTGTCAAGACTAAAAGGGAAAAAAGACTGAAAGGAAAAAAGACAAGGTTTCTGAATGAAAGAAAAGCACTTCCCCTCCTTTCCTGGAGCCTTGCTTATTTTCTCTTTCACTTTCACTTTTGTTGGAGCAGAATCCCCTCGCTGTGCTTTTCAGTTGTTGCAGTCCACAAAGATCCGGTTTCATGATTTTTAACTACTTTTACACGTCATTTGTAGTGAGGCTAAAATAAATAAATAAATAAATAAAATGGTGCTATCTGACATGTTGAAATGTAGTAAAGTGTTTATCTATGCGTGCAGCTGTAAATAGCTGTAGAATCTATAAAGGTAAACATTTTTAATATTTTTGCTCTTTGACTTTTTCCAGATGTCGTTCGCCTGTGACAAACTGTACAATGGATACATACGGCGGAATATGGCAATGATTGTTACCAAGGTGAAACCGAGAGAAATAATGATGCATCTGCCTTGCCTGACTGCTTACGACAGGGTATGTTTCAGAAAGCTTGCAACCTAAGAAGTTGGTGTGATTATTTTTCTATTAAACTGACTTTGTTTTCTCCCTTGATCTGTTTTTTTTTAATGATCTTAGGACGTCATTGAGGCAAAAACGGAGACAAGTGGGAGTTTTGATGGCATGAGGCTTCTTTTGGACTGCCTGAAAAGAAGAGAAAACTGGCCCGAGCAGTTCATTGAGGCACTTGAGGCATGTGAGCAGAGAACCATTGCAGCTGAAATCAGAGCAGAATACAACGCTCTGACAGCTGTTAACAGTAAGTTGCAGAATAATTTACCCAGCACTGTACATGATGGTATTGGCATTTATGTAAGCATTAACCGATACAGTCTTGGTACACACTTTTGACATGAAATATCACACTAGTCATTATTTATGTAACAAAAGCTAAACTACAGAGCAGAAGCAGTATGTGAATAACTAAGTAGCAAGTGTGAAAACCTCTACAAAAGCAGTTTATGAGGGCCATTCAGGTTCCAGAGGAAAGACAGCAGCAGTGATGTTGTTCCTGGCCAACAGTATGGGAATGCTTCTAAATTCTTAATTTCTCAGTGAAAACAATAATTGACAAGTAGAAAACATTCAGTACCATTGCAAATGTATGTAACTGAATGCCCACAAACCTCAGTGAACTGAAGTGAAACTGTGAATGAGAGTGGGCCAAAATTCTTCCACAGTGATGTAAGAGACTGATGGTCGTACAGAAAATAATTCAAGTTATTTCTGCTAAATGTTTTTACTAGTAATTTCTCCATTGTTGGCATAGTTTTTATTAAATAAGTATAACCATGCTGTAATATATCCTGTGTTTTTGCTAATCTAGACCAGATGATGTTTTTTTTTATGACCTGGTTTGTCGGATTACTCAGCGTGCTGGAAATAACAGTTCAAACTCAACCTTCGCAGAAACACAAACAGCTTTTTCAGATAATCCAAATATGTTTCAACCTAAACATGTTTACAGGTGCTTAGAAAAAAGATTATATATATATATACATTATTATACAACAAACGTAAGTGTTTAGATCCAAGACCAGAGTATATTGGATTCTTCATTTGCAAACGCTGCTCAAAAAACTGTTACAATTTAAATGTATTGGTTTTGAAGAACAGTACGCAGAGCATGTTGCATATAGAATAAATATAAATATACGATATGCACTAGATGTGAGCGCTGTAAACTGACACGAAGCAAAACCATGACTCTTTATTGTCTGTCTTGAGATGTAATTCGAACATCTCAGGAGTTCAGAGATTTTAGCATCCTACTAAATGTGTGTGTTTATTTACTTTGGGAAATGGATGGATATTGATGCATAAAGATTTTCATCTCCCTTTGGTGAAAAAAATACCTGATGGTTTTTAATTGTCTGTCATGTTTCTCTGTTGGTCGTCATTGCATTTTAGTGCAATCCATACATATCTATGATTTGTAACTCTGTAAGTCGATGTACGTTTTCTGGCTGTCGTGAAAGAGTTAAGGACAAATTCATTTTTTGTATAGATTTACATTTAGGTAGTCCTTCAGGATGTCACAGGGATTTACTGATAGGATGTCATGAGAGATTTAAATAGCAGCACTGTTTCCTTCGCCCTAGATTCCAACCCCAGCTGCTCTCCAACAACTGTTGTCACGGCACACGTCCACCCAGCACCATCTGCTAGTCATCTGCCCATTCCAGAGAGTGGTGATAACAGTCGGGATGCTGTAGCTCCGCCAGCTGTAGCTCCTGCAGCTCCTCCAGCTCCTCCACAGCCAGCTATCCAGGCCCCACCCTCTCCGAAGATTCCAACACCGCCACGAACCCCCCAAAGTGCAGCAGACCCAGGTCCCAAAATTGTTTCCCCACCTGAGCCTGTCTTTGAGTCTCCAAAGTCAACAGAGATTGAAGTGGCACATCCCCCATCAACACCTCCCGCTTCCCCTAAGACCACACGTATTAGAGTGACATCAACAGAGAGAGAGATTAATTTTCGCAAGGAGCCAGAGGAAAACTCTGAATCAGATATCCAAAATGTTGCTGCTGATGCTGGAGCTCAGGTGGGCTCTGCAGATGGTGCCATTTCTGTCAACAGGGAAACCACTCCACCACCACCACCACCACCACATCCAGTTGAATACCATAAAGCAGATCCTCTTGAAAGCACGATTACCAAAAAGAACAAGGAGCCAGAGAGTCCACCCAAAGCCCAGATCAACTCTGATGTGACTGATGGACCCTCTTTCTACACAAGGACCCCAGAGAAGCCTCCAGTCCAGGACAGCACCCCTCCATTGAACAAAAATCCCGATGCTGCCTCACAGCCTGAAGAGGTTTCTGGGCCTCCTGCTACACAGGTGAACACTAAAACATAATCATTTTAAGACTTGAACAGTGGCACCTCCTGCACCAGTGCTGTCTGATATTCACTTATCTTACCTTGGTGCTTAAACCAACATAGTAATTTACTATTTAGTTCAAAATTAGGAGCCTTTCCTCTGTAGTTTCTTTGGGTGGTATACTTGGCATTTCTTCTCATTTCAAGAAAAATTTCCTTTCTATAAATACAAAGTTACATTATTTATCCGAGTACATACAAAAAAACTACTTTGCTAACAGTGTTGTAGTAGGATAGGATCGTAACTTTTTTTCCCTTTTTGTTGAGTAAAGTTACTTTTTTGTTATAATCCAATTATATTTTGTATATCCTTGAACCCAAACAAGCATGTTGAAAAATGTGTACTATATTAAAGGGCCTTGTTAGTTTGACCTTTGTTGGGACATTACTGTATTACCTGGCAAGTAAACGTCTCCAGCTGACAGTCACTGCAAGGGCATAACACCATTGGAAGTGTGCCATAAAGCCACATGCTCAAATTACTGCAGGGTATACAAAAACACTGAAAGCCACACACAAAAATAGTTTCTCTATAGCAGTCTTATAAGCTTAATCTTTGACAAGAAATCTTTTCATAAAACCTGTCCTTCACATTTATTTGTAAACTTCAGACAAAGTAAAGAAACTTTTGGTAATGATGTTTTCGTTCAACATTTCGGATTTCGGATGCGTATTAGTGTTATTAGACCTCCATATAGGTGCTTTTAACATCCATACACATACCTGAAAGTTAGGACATTGAAAAATTGCAGTTTGACAATAAAATTGACCTTTGTTATTGATTTCCCCCCCTAGATTGTTGAAACTGCAGCTGTAGCCTCCCCCAGGCCTGGTACTCCAGTGATGGAGGCCTCTCTTAATGATGATGTTTGTCTGAGCAAGCCAGGGCAACTCGTCAGCATCCAACCGCAAAATCAACCCAGTCCTACTATCCTCGCGTCCAGCTCAGAGCTGCAGCCCTACTCGGGCGACAGTGAGCGTCTGGAAATAAGTGAGGCTCCACCGGATGACGTGTCATCTGACGACTCCACGGTTAATACAGTCACGCCACTGCCATGCCAGGAGACCGGCTTCGCTAATCTCAACCATAACGAACCTGAAGAGAACCAGTATGAGTCGCCAGGTCAAAGCTTTGAAACACAGGAGGAGCTGGTGATACAAGTGTCCGGTGAGCCGTCTATCCCTAACCTAGACGTCAATGGTGAAACAACCAAAGAAAACTCCTCGGCACCACCGTCGTTCACTCATGCTGCTGCTGGTTCTGAAGGTTTCAAAGCGGGAGAAGAGCCATCAGATGCTTCAGCTCCGTGGACCCCTCTCAGCCAATCACCTAATGCAAAGTATGTTATGGCTGCTGCAGGAGTGGGTGTCTTTGCAATGCTGATGGCATGGAGGTTTAACAAATAAAGGGATATAATACCTGGAATGAAAGAGAAGATTAGACTTTAAGGCCTTTGAAAAGGATTTTTGGTGCCTTAATGAATTCACTGCCGTGGGATGGTACGAGGCAGCAGTTTAATAATTACCTACAGTAATTATAGCTGGCTCTGCAGACCTTTGATCATGTCACTAATTACCATTCTGTTCTTAAGTTTGACATTTTATGTCTTTATTATTGAGTGAGGTTGACTATAGGGAACAAAAACTAAATCTACCCTTACTATTCTAGTTGGGTCACTTCATAGAACTGGGTTGCAATCTCAGGTTATTTATGCACTTGTGTGATGCAAATGTGTGTGTTTAAAGGTGTGTATTAATCATTGTTTGCATGTTCTCTGACAAGCTAGATAAGACTGTTGGCTGTCATCCAGCATGAGTTAATGAATCAAGGACCTGAGTGTGGCTTGTTGGGGACCGTGGAGGCAGGAGTACCAGTAGTTCACAACAGTGTAAATTCTTTGTTTTCCCCTATTGTTAGTGGTAAATAAAGCTTTAAATGTATTTATTTGTAAATATTTATATATATGTGCGATATAGATGCCTAATTACATATTTTAAGAATGACTGACGTGCT
>VUQR01012644.1:2966-65302 GCA_015108515.1 Hemichromis elongatus | reverse complement strand
AACATAAAAAAAACAAACACTCAGCAGTCAGTCAATTAACTCACATGTCTTCTTCTGCTTTCATGTTTCTAAATGCAAGTTAAAATTTAATCAATGTTATTATATGGTGAAAATGTCAAAAACTATATTTTGCAGTATTGCAACTGGCACCTACTTTTGAAACCACCGGCACAATTTGGGCCTTTTGGTTGTCTTACATGGTGCAAATGTTTGATTCAACATTTAATTTGTCAAGAGATGATTTTTCTCCTTTAAATAAAAACCTGTTTAGGTTTATTCTATAAGTTGAGAGGTTTTATTGTAAATAGGGTTGTGTAATAAGGAAATTTTAAGAAAACATTTAATTTAGAATATTTTTGCACTTTTTAAGAGCCTTTTTTGAGCTGCAGAGGTGATGATGTGATTGCAGTTCATGTGCTAATGTAATCTGTAAAAATGTAAAAGTTCCACCTAAAATTTATATGCACTGACTTGGCTTTGCACCTCATCATTCTCATCAATAAACTTGACTTTCTGAAAAGATGTATGGGTTTTTAAATTTTTTTTTTAACTGTAAGCACTGAATTCCTTAAGGAAACAGTTGCATATAATCAGGCATAATAAGCCATTAAATGAAACTCAGATTGTCGAATACATTTACTGTATTTTATTAAATTGTTCCAGTTTTTCTGTTTCAGTTTGTTTGCTGGCTCACTGTCCATGTTATTAGTAATGCCTCTGCTGTAACTATGCTTCCATCTTTATGTGTCTGTAAAATGAAATACAACACAGGAGGTTTAAATAATTTGATTTTATGTAAGTTTAGTAATTTACTGAAAAGTAGGTATATTGATTTAGCTGTTTACATCTAAGTAATTAGATATGTAATTTGTAATTTATTCATTTTGACTTTTTATTTTATTTCATCTTAGTTTCAGTTGCTTTGCTTGTTTGAGTCTGTTTTTTGATGTTTGGCTGTTTTATTTTAGTTTTTATTATTGTGGCGAGCTCAGACAAGGAGGAGACAGAGGTACCGTTCGGCCTTGCCGTTTATTAGTTTCTAACGGGAACACTGCCGCTAGCTCAACCGCTAAGCGCAGCTTAGCACCGCCACAGCAACAACAGCAACAAAAAAAACAGTCGCCCAGAGGGCGCGTCACCAGGTCGCCGAGAGAGCGCGTCACCTGGTAACCATGGCAACATAACGTTGCCGCCTTAAACGCAGAACATAGGCTATATAACAAACCCCAACAGCCCTGACTCGCTACATTATTTTCGGTTTTAATTTGGTATACTAAAACTAAGGTTATTTGTTCTATATTTTACTTTAGTTTTCAAATTTCAAGTTTTTTTCTATTTTTTTATTTGCGTTATATAAATAAGAGTTTTTAACCTATTTTCTACTCGCAGACGTCACCTTTTTTATACGATCAAGAAAAAAGTGACATCAGCCTCTTTTTATAAACTGTTTTTCGACTTTCGAGGTCGCCGTTCGATTGGTCATTGCATCCTTCAATAACAGGCTAAACCCGCCTACCTGTGTCTTGACAGCGAACACAAAAAGGACATGTAGCCCAGCCTTTTGAAAGGACTGTTAGCTACTTAGCTACCTAATTAGCTACCTCCTTAAGCTTTAAAATTCATTGTCCTCATAAATCATTTAGCTTCATTTGACAAAACAGTCAGCCTATATGTAGCTAATTAGTCATTTCAATGGCGTTCAATGGCCACCAGCGCGACGACGATGATATTATTGACGAAAACGAAACGCCCTCGAAGCAGCCGCGGTCCGACAAGGAGATGCCCGTTCATTTCAGAAACGAACCCAACAGTGAGAATGCCTCTACCGCAGGAAGGGCCACATCCGACCGGCGGACTTCCCAGTCGGCGACGAGGCATCGACACGACTCTGTGAAGAAAACGAGGCCGCGTATGTGTTAATGTTGGCAGCGTGGGCTTGGTGTATTTACTGGGTAAAGGGGGCTGCTGTATGTCTACAATAAAAAAAAATATATATATATCAGATGCGTTCCCCATTAAAACCAGTCGCTGCTGATAATATAGGATTTGGCAAGAAAATCCTGCAATTAGTCACATAAATTTGAAAAAAAAAAAAGTATATTTGCACTGGCCTTTCAGTGTACTAGGCTTATAGAAAATGTGACTAATTTGGCATGCGATGTATTTATTATTGGTGGGCTGTAGTGGCAGTACATAGCCACAATCTTCTTTTTTCTTTTTGCAACAAGATGGCGTTAGCGGTACACACTGTACTGTTGCATCTATGGATGAAGCAGCTTTGCCATTAGCTGTGTGAACGCTGAGATCTCAGCTTTATATTTGCCCTTTACCATGACTATTTTATATTCGTAGATGTTTGTGTATCATTCTTCATCACTGTTTAAAATATTTTTATTTTTAAAAAATGATGGTGAACATTATTTTTGCGTGTGCTATCTCACTTCATGCAGCATTCCCCTGGTTTGGGATGGACATCGGAGGCACTCTGGTGAAGCTCGTGTACTTTGAGCCCAAAGACATCACAGCAGAAGAGGAGCAGGAAGAGGTGGAGAATCTGAAGAGCATCCGGCGCTACTTGACCTCCAACACTGCCTATGGCAAAACTGGCATCAGGGACGTTCACCTGGAGCTGCAGGACCTGACGCTGTGCGGCAGGAAGGGCAACCTGCACTTTATTCGCTTCCCCACGCACGACCTCCCGGTCTTCCTGCAGATGGGCCGCGACAAACACTTCTCCAGCCTTCACACCACCCTGTGCGCCACCGGAGGGGGGGCGTACAAGTTTGAGTCTGATTTCCGAAGGGTGGGTCTGCTGTTGTGCAATTTTTTTTTTTGTAAGGCCATTTACCTTGCTCGAACAGGAGGGGTGGGGGGCAGGCAAATGAGATGAGCATGTAGACGGAGCAAACGACATCCAATTGAAACACTGCAGAGATTGGTGAGAATGAGAACGTGCTGCTTCAAGTGGGTGGGGCAGGCAGTCTAGGGTCAGTGAAGATCATGAGATAAGCCATGAAGAGTAGCACTGTTTTTGCCATCCTCTTAGCAAAAATGTGTTTGAACTAACATGTCCACACATATACTCACTTTCCAGTGAACTGATACAAATTATTATCCCCTATTGTCCGCTTTCCTGCTTCTGTATTCTCCAGACCACATCACCTTTCTGATGTTAACTCTGCCCCTTCTCTCTTTTCTTTTTTTCCCTCTCTCCTTTGGGGAGGAAATAAAAAAGATGGCTGACCTGGAGCTTCACAAGCTGGATGAGCTGGACTGTTTGATTCGGGGGGTTCTGTACCTCGACTCGGTGATGTCTAACGGTCCCTCAGAGTGCTACTACTTTGAAAATCCTGCAGACCCAGACCACTGTGTCCAGAAGCCCTGTACACTGGAGAATCCGTATCCTCTGCTGCTGGTCAATATAGGGTCTGGGGTCAGTATCCTGGCAGTCTACTCTGAGAACAACTACAAACGAGTCACTGGGACCAGGTAATGATGAGTTGAGATGCTTAACAGGTTCTCTGCTATTGGCATGGGAGTAGCAGTGAAGTGGAAAATAGCACTAGCCTGCATTTAGTAACATTAAAGGAAGCACTGTCATGTAAACCAACTCGTGGATTAAATTTAATTTGATAATCTTGTGTTACAGTTGGATATTACAGGTTAGATAAAGTTCAACTTTTGACATCTAAAAAACCATGACAAGCATGGACACCGGCTGTGTTTTCCTACCTTTTATCTTTTTATTTTAGTTTCAGCCCATGGTGCTGAGAGAGGAAGATGAATTAGAGAAAAGCGGGGTAAAAGAAAATGCACTGTGACAACTATGTGACACCAGATTAATGGGATTCAGGAAGGTGCAGTCTAGCTGAGTCGGTGCCTCTGTGTGAAGTTCCTGTTACCTTCTACTTCTATTACAAACTGCTTGCTTGACAAAAAATGGTTAGTTGTTTCTGGATTTAGTTCGTAAATGTAAAATAGTCGATTGTAGTCATTTTTTTTTTTTCTTTAGGTAGAGGAGGAAAAAAAATCCTCCTTGTAGTCTGCCCTCTAGTTTGTTTTCACATGTGGTTTCTCTGTCTGCTGCCTTTGAAAGGGACTCATGAATGCTTGTTTCTCCACATAATGGCCCTCTGTTCTCTGTTTGAATGAGCAGTCTCTAATTCATAGACATGTCTTTTGCCTTTAATTTCAGAACACTTTATTGTACTTAAAGATGTCTTGATTTACATGCGCCTTACATGTCGCTCTGCGTGTGTTCACAGCCTCGGTGGTGGCACCTTCCTTGGTCTGTGTTGCCTGCTGACCGGCTGCTCTACATTCGAGGAAGCCTTAGAAATGGCTTCTCAGGGGGAGAGCACCCGTGTGGACAAGCTGGTGCGAGACATCTATGGAGGGGACTATGAGAGGTTTGGGCTGCCAGGCTGGGCCGTGGCCTCGAGGTGCGTTTTAAAGCTCCTGCCTTTGTTCATTCTTTATACCACAACGCTGTTTGTGATATGTTCCAGCATAAGTAGATGATTCAAGGAACCAGGACTGTGCTAAATTTACTCAGTTTTGAATCTCACAATTTTAATTTAGTGAAAACTAAGCTGTAAAAACAGATCCATGTTAATAATATTTGACTGCAGCTTTCAATGTTTAGCTATATCTGCCTAAAAATTAACTTACCTTGACGTATTCTGTCTGCTTTGATGTTGTTTATAAGATGTTCAGTATTGCTCTTAAAGGCAGAGTTATAACTGCTCAGCTTCTAAAATCGAGCGACCTTCCAAATGTAAATCTTGTCTTGCTTCGGCAGTTTCGGCAACATGATGTGTAAAGAAAAGAGGGAGTCGATTTCTAAAGAGGACCTGGCCAGGGCAACACTGGTCACCATCACCAATAACATCGGCTCCATCACCAGAATGTGTGCTCTGAATGAGGTCAGTAGTGATGGAAATGTAATAGCCAAACCTTGAGTGTCCATTGGTTGCACTGTGAGTCTGACTGGCTGTGATTGCAGATATATAAGCTGTAAGGTGAGCCACCTGGACGTAGGATGCTGTGTAGATTCTAAATAATCAAATCGACCACACTTACAAGTTAAATATTGTTAGATAATATTTTTATGCTACCATCTACCTCCTAGTTCATTCGGAGGCTGCAAGGCAAACTTCATCTGTGTTTGTAAAGACCTTTGGCATCTTAACTGAATCGCACAATCCCCACATGTGAGCTGTGGGCATATGCTGATGATGTCTCGTTTACTTGGTGTTTGTGTCAGCATTAGGATTTGTGTTCCCAGTTGCACAACTATAAAAAGGTTTGAGGAGATTTTTTTTTGTCTTCCTCTGTTGAACAGTCTGACCCCAAATCCCCATAGTTCCTACTGTCCGTTTCCTCTTTGCGTTCAGCCTCTTTACGGTGCTGCCTTGTGCCGTCTTGATCAAGCAGCATTGTACAGGGCTATGAAGGCGTAGAGGAGGTAAACTGCATCTCGGATCTTCTTTCCTTGAGCTATGAATGAGTTACATCATTTCCCTTGTTTTTCTAGTGTGATATCAGTTATTCTAAAACTCCTGTTGGCTCTCATCAGTTGTTTATGTCCTAATAATTTTCATCCCTATTCTTGTTTTTTGTGAAGAACATTGAGAGTGTGTTGTTTGTTGGGAACTTCCTAAGAGTGAACACCCTCTCTATGAAGCTGTTGGCTTATGCCATGGACTACTGGTCTAAAGGTCAGCTCAAGGCACTCTTCCTTCGCCATGAGGTTAGTAAATTTACCCCTCACTCCCATCAGATACCACATGTATAGTATCTTCTGACTTCTAACTGTCACCTTGTGCCATTTGTTGCTGTTTTTAGGGTTACTTTGGTGCAGTTGGAGCCCTGTTAGAGCTTCTGCATCTGTCCTAATCCACCCAAAGAAGAACCTGTCAAGCTGCTGCAAAGACCATTAGCACTTTAGACTGTTACCAATTCGTTTCAGGGTGAGATGTTATTCCGGCCATCCACCATTTGCTGGTAAATTTTGTTTGTTAAGTGGTGAAATTCACTTCTAGGTTTTTCTACACATCTGCTATTTTGGTCAGTAGATGAAAACCGGTTTCCTGCCATGAAGTTGTGCACAGCAAAGCTGACAGTTATTATGTGCAGGACTCTGCAGAAATGAGCCACACTTGGTCTGAAACACCTCAAGGAAAATTCACCAGGGTTGCCTGAAACACTTCATTTAAAAAGTACTTTTCAGCAGGCAGTCCTGTCTTGTTGACTTTCTTTACCCCTCAGTGGGTATCGGGTTACGGTCCAAATATTTGCTATCATTTTTAACTGTGTATGTTACCCAAGCTACGGACCAGGTGGATGGAAGATGTAATGAAAGTATAATTCGTCAGCTTGTAAGTGTCTTAATTTTTTAAAAATTACTAGAAAATCGCCAACTTAATTTCAGACACAAACGATGTATTTTTAACGTATTGGTATTAGAACAATTGAGCTTTTTTACAGTTCTGAATGGAAACAACTGCTGGTTGTTCTAAAAAGAAAGTATCAGCTGTACCGTAGGAGTTAGTAACTGCTCTCTAAAACTTAGCGTAATAAACGATGGATTCATAATGGGTTGAGCTTAATGTTTATGTTATTAACCTGAAAGAGCTTCCATCCACCTGGTGGTCTTGATAAGCTTTAACACAGCAAATAATTACAACCCTTTACTGTTTGTTTTGTTTTTTCCTTCTCGGTTTGTTTTTCTTATGTAACATTTCAATGTCGCTGTCAGATCTGAAATGAAACTATTTAACAGAAACGAAAAACACATTTCAGGCCACTACTTTAAGCCGATCTGTTACTGTTATAGATTATATAACATTTCTATATGATTTCTGCCTCAATGAAGATTAATATAGCACTCGTAAAATGCTCTTCCTAGTTGAGATTTCAGTCCCGGTAATTGAGAACGGTGTTGCTGTATCAGGATATCTGCACTGCTGGGTGTCACTTGTCCTTGAACCAGCCCATTCCTCTATCGGAGCAGTTGATTAGACAAATGTTAATGTATGAACATATGAAGAACAGGTAATAGTTGTGGCATTTCCTCCGGGATTAATAAAGTATATCTCATTATTCTCCTGTATTTCTCCACATTAATAAAATGGGCATTTTGAGAGTAGAAAGTTGATTGATTCCCAACAATAGAGGTGTTTAAACGCTGTGATCCCAGGTTAGGTTTTTCCTATTTAGTAAGTACTCAGATCTTAAGTGAACTTCCTACTTGCTGTGACAATCTTTGTGTGGCTTCCACTGTTAAGGCTTTTAAGTGTTGAACTGAGAAAACTGAATTGCTGTTAGAATTTCATTTTCTGTCCGGTTTTATTGTCATCTGTTTAGTAACGAGTCCATCCATCAAAACATGGGACCATAAAGTTAATCTACCCAGTTACTTGGTAAATAGTTGGAGACGTGTTTTTTCAGGTGTCAGTTATTAGAGATCTATGGGCAAGTTGTAGATACACTAAGCTGATTTTAAAGGAAGTGCCTCATATGTTTTTGTACAGAATACAGTACAGTATTCAGAAATTTGATTTTTAAAATTAAAACTTGTTTTTCAAGCTCTCCCTCCTTTTGCTTGTACAATACAAAGAAAACTTTGTACTTTTTTGTAACAGAGTAATGTCACGTTTCTTATTGAATTTCCCTATTAAATACAAACTTGGCAAACTCTTAATGTTTGTGACTACATGTGAACATATCATTTGGGGATATTTAAATGAAAAGTTGTTAATTTTTTTGTAAATATATTTTTACTGATACTGTAGCTAAACTAAAAAGGTTCAACCAGCCACTTTAGAATAACCCAAGCCAGGTTACTTTAATCCCTAAGGAAATTATGTGGTTAGAGCTTTGCTTGGCTACTAGGCAGCCACCCTTGAAAATGGCACTATCTGTAATGCAGTATATTATACTGTGGTATATTACACAGCTTTGTAACTAATGACGTGGTGGTTGGGTTTCATGCTTGGGCATAGCCAGGTTTTTGCTTTCTATTGTTCATGCTAAGCTAACAAGCTAGTTGGTCTTATAGCTGTTTCTGAACCTTTGCATAAGTTGCATTTGTGGGATGTTTTGTTTTTCTACTACTTAACCTGACAAGTGTCAAATAGTGTAGAAAACTTAAACCAGTCACTGGTGTAGCACTAAGGAACAACTTCACCTTCAGGTAAGTGAATGTATATTTTATGGAGTTGGCCAGATCAATCAAAATATCGATGGTATCAATATCAGTTGTAGTATTGGCAGGATAGGGTTTCTATCCTCAAGGTTTGATATGTAGCCCACTGAATTGGGTAAATTATCTTTTCTGGATATGAAAAAACAAACAAACCCTCAAACAAACAAAAATGTCTAAACATTTGTTGTCTTGACTGTCATGGCTATTTTATGTATATCTTATAGCACATTTAAACAACAAAAGTGATCGAAAGTCCTTTAGAGACAGGAACGTGACATTTAGGGGGTTGGGGCGTACATCTTGTAACCGGAAGGTTGCCAGTTCGATCCCCCAGCTCTCTGTCCTGGTCGTTGTGTCCTTGGGCAAGACACTTTACCTTACCGCCTACTGATTGATTTAATGGTCATTAAATGTGTCCAGAATGTTCAAATTGTTGATTCATCTTATATATCATGACTCACTAATCTCCTCTACATAAGCTGCTTTTATAGGTTAAAAGTATCGGTATTGGTATCAGCAATACTGGGGATCGATACCAAAATTTGCATAATCACAAAACACCGATATTTCAGTGGTTTACCACTGAAAAGACTTTAGATATATTTTCGGCTTTTATTTTTTGTCTCGGTTGGTTTAAACTTACCAAAACGCATTCACCTCTTTAATTAAAAGAGGTGACAGAAGTGTCTCTCACTCACGTTGATAGATATAAAATCTTATAGTATATCTTTATTCAATTTGGCACAGGCAGTCTATGCAGTTTGGCCAGTTTCTGTTTCTTTTCTAGATATAATCGAAGAAGGATGTAATCTACCAAAAAATACTGGATTGCAAAAACAATTAGCAGAGGCAGTACAGCTGGAACTGTCGATGTGGTCGCAGATTTGTAACCCCGGTTGTAAATCTACCGCTGACACGTTGTGCGCTTTAACAGACACGTAGGCTCTGCGTAAAATTGGCGAAGTGATTTTTTTTTTTCTTTTTTTGGAAGTTACTTAAGGCAAGACAGTCTGTTACAGAACCATCCATGAAAGAGTCTGTGTCTTTCCAGGAAAAAAAAAAAAGAAGTAAAAATCCAGCCCCCTACAGTCCTGTACCCTCCTCCTCCTAGGATAAGGGCAGCTGCCAATTTACGGACAACGTTTGAAGAAGTCATTAACCTAAGGTGGACCACTGCCCTACAAATGAAACCCGTGTCTGATGGAGGGGACGATTTAGCGCAAGAACTGGGATTTTATTCTTCCTCTCACTTTGGGTTCAGTTAATAAACTCCAGGACACATCTCCCTCTCTCCATTAAACCCGCGGTAACCTTTACACGGTGGCATTATAAGGTAAGGCCGCTTTATGATTACTCCGATTTTTATTGGATGCTCATATTTTTTACACAAATCATAGTCCGAATTTAAAACAAAAACTATACTGTACTTCGGTATTTGAAAACTGTGAAGCTGCCTTACCGTCTGCACCGTACGTCTCCCAGTACTCAGTGGTAAAACAGGCTGTTTCTATTAGCAGTTTTTTGGGATGCAGAATCAAACATGTGAGGAATGTTCCGACAGGAAAGACAAACAGTGAGTTTGGAAAAATCCGTCTGTCCATTCACAAGAATCTTCCTGCGTGGTGCTGATGTGGATTTAAAGAACCATTTACTGAGGGGTTTTTTTTAAAGCTGGAACTGATTTCTAGTAAGAAACCCTTCATATCTGGTTAAGTTGCAACTTTTACTAATTACAGTGATGCTTTGGATGACGGTGGAAATTCTATTATTCTGGTACTTATCTTCTCTCCTTTAAAAAAAAATACTGCAAATCCTTTTTAGAATAACCACTTTATATTAACATACTGATAAATTGGTTTGTGCTCAGATGTTTTTAACACCCAGTCAATCGTTCAGATTAAACAGTCCAACTCCTTTCTTAGCATTTAGGCGAACCACAAAGACAACAGGATTAAAGTGCACAATGTAATAATGTCCAGGAAATGTTTAGCCACCACGGATTCCCATGTTGTGCTGCTTTACTGAAACAGGCTTATGCCACAGAATGCATCTTTAGGTCAGTTTTTTCCTCCGTTCATCCAACTTCTTGTGGCTTGCGTGGACTGTTTTTGGGATACGGCTTCACAAAGTCCCTCTAAAGTCAAAAGCATGTTGCAACGAGGCAGGGAAGTCTTTTTTTAGCCCACAGAGCCCAAATTGCCAGTTTATTTTCAGTCCACGAAAGTACAGCACAGTACGGATTTCTGCAAATATTTAGAGATTAAGAATTAGATATGTGTGGCTTTTGGTGGGAATGCCGGGCATGATGTTGTGCAGGGTAGGACTTTATAAGAGTGTTGTGTGTGTGGGAGACTCAGAGCTGTGCTGATTTGGAGGACTGCTGCCTGGTTGATTTGAGCCTTTCACAAGACATGATCCATGAGCACATTGGTATGGAGAGTGGCTGCTTTGATGATAGAAACAGAAACAGTAGGATGAGAAAAGGGGCAATTAGATCAAAAACATCAGATTCAGACTTTGCATGGAGGTTCTTTTTAACAAAGGCTACAGAAACCAGAAAATAATTTGTTATTGTTTGTACTCCATTAGTTCTTCAGGCTTTCTGGAGGTCTTCCACCTAACTCAAGGGATGAATCTTTTTGTGTCTACACATGACATAGTACCAGATAACTGGTTTTAATGGTATCTTTAGATATTTTCTTGCTAGCAACCTGTTGCAAAAACACATAATTTCTTTATTTGTCAAAGATATCTCAGTTTGGCCAGCATAAAATAGTATCTTTGCATGGTCTAGGTACTTCCCAAATAGCTGTTGGCTGAAAACGTGGCATGGTATGCAGTGTGTCCTTTAAAAAACATTAAAATAAACAAGTGGAGTACAAACTCAAAAGTGTCCTAAAATAAAGCTATCTACAGTAGATGAACAGTATCTATGTTTTGTGCCCTTAATCAATATGAGAAAAGGCTGAGTTATGCCAAATTACACAAAAGCTGGACTGAAAATCAGTGACAAATCAGAGAAAGCAGGTCTTATGAAGTCATGAATGCAAATTGGAAATTTTTGGTTCAAATCATTGTCAATATGTACGGAGGTGATCAGGAGAGAAGTACAACAGTGTTTTACAGCCATCTGTAAAACATGGTGGAGGCTCTGTCATGGTTTGGGGCTGGATTTTGACTGGTTGAATTGGAGCTGTCATCAAAACTGATGGAATTATAAACAGAAAAACATCGTCACATGTTGATCTTCCACGTGGTACCATCTGGAAAGCATCTGATTGGCAACTGCTTACTTTTTCTGCATGACAATGATCCCAAACACACTGTCAACACAGGGGTCTCAAACTCCAGGCCTTGAAGGTCGGTATCCTGCAGATTTCAGATGTGTCCTTGATCAAACACAGTCAATTCAAATGGCTAAATTACCTCCTCAACATGTCTTGTAGTTCTCCAGAGGCCTGATATTGAACTAATCCTTTGATTCAGGTGTGTTGACCAAGGGGTTTATCTAAAACCTGCAGGACACCAGCACTTGAGGCCTGGAGACCCCTGCACTAAGTCATACCTGAATAGAAAACCACCCTATCAGTCATGGATTGGCCTCCCCAGGGCACAGACCTCAGCATTATTGAAGCAGTGTGGGATCATCTTTGACAGGGAACAGTAAAAAGGCAGCCAACATCCAAAGAAGAGCTTTGAATATCCTCTGAGAAGTCTGGAGAACTATTCCTAAAGACTACTTAAAGAAACCTGAAAGAGAGTTCAGGCAGTCAAATATTGGTTTTCAAAGTCTTTGTTTGCCTTATATAATAATATAATGTTTGTATTTATGTTTGCACAGCTTTCAATTAATCCCAGCACCTAGTTCTCATTTTCCTTCCAGGACATGAAGACATTAAGCGTGGCTTAACACCTTTGCATAGTTCTGTATCCTTGCTTCCATATGGGATGATTCTATGTTGTGTAACTGGGAGCTCGTTATTTTTGTTGGGTGTCACCTCTGTCAGTTACGATAACACTGAGCTGACCAAAGCACTGTCTGAAATCTGAAAACATGGTGATTTTTGCAGTAGTGAAGGCAAAAGACACACAGTGGGTTGTAAATGGTTTAAACTACCAACAAAATGTAGCACGTTTGAAATTACAATAATAATAGGTCTTTACACACAAAAATTATGTGTATGTCTAAAAACAGGAAGCAGTCTGTAAACTCTGATGGATGTTTACAACAGAGTTAAATTGTTCGTGTTGGTCTGCCGCATAGTTTAGCAAAACTCTTACCTTGTTTACAACCTTTACTCTATAATAAGCTGCATAATCTACAAAACAAAACCCCCAAAACATGAAAGGAAACACAGTGAATCAAATCATTTAATGCAAAATCCAAAAAGTAGTTCAAAAATATATCAAATGGTAAAACTGTGAAACTGTGTAATGCTAACTAAACAAACTAACATACTAACGATGAAGTTGATTAGAAACAGGCCGGTAACGTGACTGGGTACAGAGAAAAAAAGCATTCCAGAGATCCTGAGTTCTCCAAAGTCACAGCCAGGATAGGAAAATGGTTCCAATTAAAAATATTTTCTTAGTGTGAAATTACAGAGAATTTAGGGCCTCCTGTATATAACTGACTTGGCCAGAAATCACAGGTGAATAACCAAGATCCTCAGCTAAAAGACCTATGAACAAATACTTCCACCTAAATAGCATCCAGGCCATGCTCAACCTATATGCACATATTATAACAGCATCTTTCTGTAATAAAGGAGATAATTAACTGTAGTCCAAATTTGTCACCCACTAAAAATATTTAATGAAAATATGCAAAATGTTAGTAACTCTTTGGTTTTGATGTGTCTCATCAAACTAATTCATTTTAGCCAAACTCATGAATCAAACTCATTCAGTCCTTCTTAGTTTCCAGCTTCCATCTGCTCACCACACACCTCCTTACATGCTTCACTGGGTCTCACAGACCATAGTCAAGAAGGGAAGCAGCTTTCAAGATATGTGTCTGACAGAACAAGAAGACAAATGTCTGCAAGGAAGTGTGTAAACGTCAGTTTATAGTTCTGTAAGGGAAATATTTGCCACAATACGCTCTGCTAACTACCCGTATGTAAGGAAACAGTGTTTGCACTTGATTACTTCTTAAAAAATATTTTTGAGAACGATTCAAGATACAGAACACTCACAAGTACGCAGCTTCAGACATGCTGGCTGTGCCGTTAAAAGCCTCTTCTGACCGAATGTGAATGTGTGTGTCCTTCCATGTGCCATGAAACTGGCCTCAGATGATGTACTCGGTCTCAGACCATGTTTTGGAAAGGTTAACTTAAGTTTGTGGTTTCTGTACAAACACATCACACTACTGCATTTGTGTCTCTGGAGGGACAGGCGTCTACTCGCTAAAAGCTCAAAAGGAGCGTGGGTGCCAGGTTATCAATAGCAGGCCTATGCCGTGTCCACTGCCAGTCCCAGAAAAGAGCAAAATGAGGTTTTCTGAGAAAAATAAGACTTTCGGCATCTGATAGAAAAAAAAAAATGAATCATTTATTAATTATTAACCCAGAGTGCTGTCTGTTCAGCATTGTTAAACATTAGCTCGCATAAATTGAAAAAGGTCAAACAGAAAGCTACACAATGGGACAAAGGTACTTTAATTAATTTAATAGATATAAACATTCATGTTGCATTTAAAATCAGCCAGGTCATGGGGCCATTAAAGCTTTTATAATACCGTCTCCTACCCCCACACAAATCATAATCGAGCATTAACCAGATGGTTTGAATCAGATTGCTGGAGCAACTATACTCCTAACATCAATCCTCCCATGTGTTGAGCATATTTGAGGTGCTTTTATTCAGCACTAGTTGCAGCTATTTAGAAACTACACTGATGTGTGATGTGCTTAAAACTCTTTGCAAGTACAGTATTTGCCTCCCTTCTGATTTCTTAATTTTTTTGCGTGTTTGTCAAACTTATGTGTTTGAGATCATGAAACAAATTTTCATATTAGACAGCGGTAACCTAAGTAAATACACAATATAGTTTTTAAAGGAGGATTTCATTTATTTTAAAGTTATTTATAAGTTATATAGATGACAGAAAAGGGTAACTGACCACTACCCATAATAGCTCGTTGTGCCACCCTTGCCTGCAGGAAGTGCAATCATGCATTTGTGATATCTGGTAATGAGTCTTTTACGTTGCTGTGGAGGAATTTCTGCTTGCTCTTCTTTGCAGAATTATTTAAATTCAGTCACAGTGGAGGATTTTTGAGCATGAGGTCACACTGGAGAATCTCAATCCGGTTTAAATCTGGACTTTTCCAAAACCTTCATTTTGTTTTGTTTTGTTTTTTGAGCCAATCAGAGGTGGACTTGCTGGTGTCGAGTGCACTTGAGCTTCACGGCAGGAAGTGATGGCCGGATATTCTTCTTCAGATTTTTTTGTTTGAAAGTAGAATTCATGTTCCCATCAATTACAGCAGGTCCACATTCTGAAGCAACAGCTCAGCAAAGCAGCCCCTGACCATTACACTACCACCACCCTGTCTGACTGTTCATATGACGCCTTTTAATGAAATACTGTGTTGGTTTTATGTCAGATGTAACAGGACTCAAAACTTTCAAAAAGTTCAACTTTTTTTTTTCATCAGTCCATAGAATATCTCCCCAAAAGTCTTTGAGATCATCAAGATGTTTTTTGAGAAATGTAAAACGAGCCTTTGTGCTCTTTTTGGTCAGCAGTATTTTTTTTTATTGGGCGCCATTTTTGGCCAGTTTTTTTTCACATTGTTGAATCATGAATGCTGATCTTAATGAGAAAAGTAAAGGCCTGCAGTTCTTTAGATGTCGTTCTGTGTTCTTTTGTGAACTTGATGTGCTTTTGGAGTAAATTTGTTTGGCCAGCCACTCCTGGGGAGGTTCACCGCTGGACCAAGTTTTCTCCATTTGTAAATAATATCTTGCTGTTTTTTCTCAAAGCGTTTGTAACCCTTACCACTGATTATCAGATTTGAATGACTTTTTTCTCACCTGTTTCATTAGATCGTGGCATAATGTGTTGCTTTTTTGAGAACTTTTAAGCTACATCACTTTGTCAGATGGGTTCTTTTTTAAGGGAGTTCTTGATTAAACAGCCCTGGCAGTAAAAAGACCAGTGTGAGGCTAGTGAACCTCTGCTCGAATTTACCAGAAATGTGGTTAATCAATGTTAAATCATGAGTTAAAAAGGGGTGAAAATGTGAGAAATATGGGGGGAAAAACGTAGAAACATTGAAGGGCAAATACCTTTTCATCACACAGCATTGGGACACCCAGAGACTCTTTAAGGAATCAGGGTTAAAATTCTGGAGTCACATTTTTTTACCAATCACTGAAACCATACTAAAGTGGGAACTGATCTAAGAAAGCGGGTAGGGTCTTTTCGAAAAATACTTCAAAAAATTTAATCTCTGTCTAAATTGACGTAAAGGAATATTTGGTAATTACAACACAAACAGACTTTTTTTCCAAGTGAAAAAGAGTTATAGTAATCAATACAACCATGATAACTGTGTTGTGTTTTCTTAAATGTAGAAGTACATAATAACTGTCTTGCACCTTTTTTTATATGCAGCTGAAATAATGGATAGAGCAAGATACAACCAGCAGTTAGCATTCAGCCTCCTACTTGGGTTGTGGTTGCCTTACTGTTTCACTCAAACGACACCGTCAATCACCGCCACATCAAGGGCCACACCGACACCATCCCCATCCCCCCGGCCTGAAAGACTAAAGGTCAGACTGGCTGGATATCCCCGAAAGCACAACGAGGGGAGGATAGAGCTGTTCTACAAGGGAGAGTGGGGAACCATCTGTGATGACGACTTCACGATAGCTAACGCCCATGTGCTTTGCCACCATCTGGGCTTCGTCTCAGCCACAGGATGGACCCACAGTGCTAAATATGGCAAAGGCCAAGGTAAGGATGGCTTCAGCCATGAGTGTGTCTAATTTCAGTTTTCAGTTAAATATACTGTGTGATCATCCGTTTGTGTTTTACATGATGTAACACATAAGGTTGTTCAGGAAAAACTAAATATTGGACTCGAAGTATATTTAAGATAACACTCAGGTATTACGTTAAATCCCCTATTAATGAATATTTTTAGCAATCTAGCAGCACAGTTTGTGAAATAATAACGGTCCATGATACACCACTTTGCTCAGGAACCACTGGGTTGGACTGTAGACATTCATTGTCCTCCAGGATACCTGTACTGACTTTGGTGATCCAGACTTCTAAGCACAAGATTGATATCTTTAGAAAATGTTGAAAATGATTGAGTAAAATATTTTTTTTATTACCATTTGCACAGCATCCCAACTTTTTTTGAATTTAGGTTGTAGTTTTGTTCACCTTAGGATAAATTGTAGTAACCTTGAAATGCCTTTACCTTTTAGGAAGTGCATTAGGACAATTTTTTGTAGTCCAAATCAATTAACAAAAACAGTATGTTTCCAAATCTTAATGAACAAATATTTCTAAATATAATAACGTTCTCGTCACCTCTAGCTGTACTTTGAATATGTGAATATGTTAGCATTGTCTTTGTGAATAGGTAATGACATCAGTGTTAGCATTTAGCTCGACCTTTAAAAGGCTCTGTTTCTATCCTTTAAAAATCTTGAATTTCTTGAAGAGTTCCCCTTGACTTTAATAAAACTATAACCACCGTTTTTTCTTCACATTTTTTTTTCATCATAAGTGCAGTGCAGTGACGAATTTGCTGCAAAGATTTTTTCCTAGACCTCCAGTGTTGCAAACAAGTGCTTCTTACAGGTTTGGGTTGATTGCTTTCTCCCTCGTGGGAGTGTGGTGGAGTTTCCCTAACAGTCTATCGCCTGCGTAGGAAAAATCTGGCTGGACAACGTGCAGTGTAACGGAGGTGAGAAGAGCATCGAATTCTGCAAGTCCCGTGGTTGGGGCAACAGCGACTGCACCCATGATGAAGATGCCGGAGTTGTCTGCAAAGATGAGAGGATACCCGGCTTTGTTGACTCAAATGTTATCGATGTAAGTTGCCAAAAGAGATAAGAGGTATTTTGTCATTTTGTTGCAGTCGAAGTTATTTTCACAGTCGATTAAGAAGCTGTTACTTGTTCATAAACAATCCTGTTTCTTCACAGTTTTTGGACTAGATACATAAGGGCTACACACATGGAAGAAATCTGTGCAGCTCCACCTGTGGCTAGCACACATGGTGCTGATTAGCTCTCTTCTATAACATGTGTCTAAACCTGCTGAAAGCAAAAGCTTTTCCAAGTGTATGCTCCTGAGGTGAAATTGAAATAAACTTAGCAGCTACAGTTAGTTATAGTTCGGCAAAACACTTAAAAGATGATCCAGTAAACTCCTGGCTATGATACCGAGTGAAACTCATCTACATTTTGAAAAACCTCTTAGACTTCTGCATCTAACTCCTTGGTGTACATTTTGCAGAATACATGAATTTCAAGCTAAAATCTGCCCACCTTTAATAAATAAATATTTAAAGCTCAGAGCCTCTCAGGACACACACATAGGTGGGTTCCTGGCTGAGGTTTTTTTCCAGTCGGTGTCTGTCTTTGATGTTGTTTGCATAACTGAATGGTCCCAGGTGTACAAGGTCATTCTGGTGAATCGTCTCTACAGACCTCGAACGAGCAGATGACACGGGAAGATTGCATTAAAAACAAAAAGGCTTTGTAAGGATAAGTGAGTGGATTGTCAAATACATGACCATCTTCCCTCTTTCTCTTTGCTGCTGTGAGAGGTTTGCTTAAATGTGGCAGAGCCAGATTTTTCTTTTCCAAATAAACAGTGGCGGAAGTGAGTCAGTGCATTGCTGGCAATCAGAGTCACGTTTGCAAGTCGTGAGCTGTGATTTAGAGCACGAGACCTGAAAAAAGTGTCCGCTACAGCAATGACTCACTGTGTAGTCTGGTCCTCTCATGCAGAAGTTTCATAAATAGTTTAGCTTTCATCCACATTTTCAGATCCAAGAGCTACTTATGGTCCTTTGTTATTTTTTCCTGTTCAAGGCGCAAGTTGATGAGAACAAAGTAGAGGAGGTGCGACTCAGGCCTGTGGTTGGCGTGGCGAAAAAGAAGCTTCCCATCACGGAAGGTGTGGTGGAGGTGAAATACAAAGATGGCTGGGCACAAGTCTGCGATGTAGGCTGGACAGCCAAAAACACCCGCGTGGTCTGTGGCATGCTGGGCTTCCCTCATGAGAGGAAGGTCAACAAAAACTTCTACAAGTAAGTGAATCACATCAGGTAATGAGGCTGTTCATGTATATCAACCCCACTCTACTTTAAAAAGGAAAGCATATCTCTCTCTTTTTTCCCTTTTGGTTGCTTTTGTAACCTTTATTTAACAAGAAAGTGAAACTCTGGAGACAATGGATCTCTTTTGAGAGAGAGTCTTAGGCCAAGATGTTAAACTAGCATGTTTTCTAATAGTGGGCGAAACCCAAGATCCTGAGAAAAAAACAGTAAAAACACGAGCAAATCCCTCATTTAATGATAATAATCTTCATCTAATCTCAAGAAAGACATTTGTTTTGTTGCCAAGACTCAGATGAGAAGATCACATGTCTGTATAGTAAATGTGAAGCTTGTTTCAACGCTTGTTTCAGTTATTCCACCTTTGTTACTTTCCTCTGCTTTGGGTCTTAATGTTAAAGGCTGCTGGCAGTCGTTTCATGTTTAAGACCAAGACACAGTGGGGGAAATAATTATTGGATCTTCTGCTGAATTTGTAAGTTTGCTCAGGAAGAAATGCACAGGCTGTATTTTGAAGGCATTTTCATTTTAACAGAAAGAGGCAGAATATCAACTGCAAATCCAGAAAAAACGCATTGAGTGAAGTAAGTATTTGATCCCCTACAAGCAGCCAGACACAGGCTCCCACAGATTATCTTTGCGCCCATGTGGCACACAGATTTCAATCAATCAATCACTGAATTACAGATACCCCTTCCTTTCCAACCTCTCCTCCACCAAGAGAGGAGCCAGTGGCGTTCTCACAATCACTAAGATCACCATTGTTAATTCGCTACGCTGTAATAATTGAAATCTTACCCTAGTTGCAAGGTCCACCTGCCCAATAAGGCACATGTAGAGGCCTATTTTAAGCTTGCCAGAGAACATCTAAATGATTCAGAGAAGGCTTGGGAGAAAGTCCTGCCATCAGAAGAAACCAAAACTGAGCTCTTGGGCAACAACTCAACCTCCCGTGTTTGGAGGAAGAGAAATGCAGAGTTAACCCAAAGAACACCATCCCTACAGTCAAGCACGCAGGTAGAAACATGCTTTTGGGGTTGATTCTCTGCTACTGGTACAGGATGACTTCAGCGCAGTGAGGGACCAGTGGACAGGGTCATGGACTCTAATATCTTGGATGAGAACCTCCTTCCCTCAGATAGAACACTAGAGATGGGCAGTGGATGGGTTTTCTAGCATGACAGTGACCCAAAATGTATCACTAAGGCAACAAATGAGTGGATGAAGAAGAACCACATTAATGTCTCAGGATCTCAGTCCTATAGAAAATCTGTGGAGTAATGAAACCTAAAGGATCTAGAGAGCTACTGTGAAAAGGAGTGGGAGACAAAATCCCTCATGCTACCCCACTTTTGTTAGGGAATCAACTTCTTGTTTCAAATGATTTTATGACCTTTATTTAATGTTTTTTTTTTGTTTTTTTTTTAGATCTTTGGTTGATATTCTGTCTCTCTCCATTAAAATGAAAAGGCCATAAACATGAAAGATTGTTCCTTTTTCTTTTTCTTTTTTTAAAGTGAACAGTCACAAATTCAGCTGAGATCAAATAATTATTTCCCCCAACTCCCTGAAATAAAGCAAAGTGTAGTTTTAAAAATATCAAACTATTCCTTTAAATTGATAAGAAAGAGGAACCAATTGCACAGCCTATAAAAATGTATTCAATTATACCGGGTTTTCTTTTTCCAAGTTTATTCCTCAGTGCCAGCAGTGGGAATCCAGCTGCTTGTAAACAACAGCTCTGACTTGCTCTTTCCCTCATTCACGTGGGATATTTGCAGCAGCCTCTCTCACATTATTCCCACACTTTTAGTGCGTAAACCAAAGTGGCAACACTTTGACCAAACCTCAAGCGAGATCTTAATCTGTGTACAGTAAAGAGCAGACATTATAGTGACTGCTGTTTACTGTGGCTATGACGGGGAATGTGTGTAGACTTCCCCTGCCAACACTGCATGTGCTGTCTGCAGCACAGCTCATGTAAGGAAAGCTTTTGTATGAGCCTCTGATTGTTTTCTTCTCTTCCTTATTTCTTCATTCAGAGGATGTTTTTGTTGTTCTTTAGATAGTCTGGAAAGCTGAAAAACTTCTTGGGCTGTGTTCAGTACTTTGCAAAGGAAGTTGAACTGACTGTTAACTGTGTGCATGAATGGAAACCACAGTCTAATTTCAGTTATCTTCTTTGTGTTGTCGTGGCTACGCTGTAACATTACGAGTTAAGATTTCACCTGGAGTGTTGATCTCTTATGATTTTTCTGTTTTGCTTCCAAGGTCATATATCAAGCAAAATTTAAGGGCTTTCTTTTCCTTTTAAAACTATGTAGACTGGATGGACTAGACCCCGCTGTGTTATATGAGAACAGCGATTCCCTCCAGAATGACTGCAGACATTCCTGGCTGCCCTCCATTCGAGGACGTTTTATTCATCCCCCTGCAGACGGTTCACAGTAGTACGAAGGGAAATGTGTGTTTTCTCTCAGACACGTGTGAAGGCTGAGGCTTTGGGGGGAGGTTTGTAGTCAGAGAAAGGGGGTCTTGCTAAGATAATGAACAGACTACCGGGAAATGAAATGAGTCACATTGTTCATCTTTTTGGAAGCTTCCAGTAGTCATACTTTACTACTTGAGTTGTGTTGAGTCAAAAGTAACATGGCTAGAAAGCCCAAGCAATAAGTGAGCATTAGATCAGATCAGCAAAGTAAAACTAAGCCTCTGGTCCAAGCTAATAACAGCTGTCTCGTTACCAGCTCACATTAGCTGTTGGCTTAGCTAATACCTTTCTACATTTCCAATTGGAAAATCTCAAACTCCTCCTTTCATGCCGATCTAATCAGTGCTACGTGTGATTTCACTGATACCTGATCTGTTTTGCTCAGGCAGTCTGCAAACTGCTTCAAGTACCCAGTAGTCTTTATATGGAAACCAGTCTCTCTATGTTGTAGCTGTGAACTGTCAAAAATATGTGGGCTACTCTTGTTTAGTGTTTTGGATGTTTTCTTTTACTCCTCTTCCCCCTTTGTGGTGAACCTTGCTGTCACTCCATTTCCTGTTCAAATCAACTTTTAAACTGGTTAGTATTAGACCTGCTGCATCAGGCTATGCACTGTTAGCTATTTTGAGGTCCTGCATGCAAGTGCATCTCCATAGCCTCTGCACTGGTTGATTACCGGCCATGAGTGTGGAAGCATGTGTAAACCCCTAAATACAGGAGAATACCATCACATATAAATAACTGCAATTGCTATTAACTAATACATTCTTTTCTCAGTAGTGTCCCTTACTAAAATTGATTTTTGGAGCTGGCACTGATACTGATTTATAGGGGCTAACTAAAAACTTTTAAAAAACAAAAATTAATTACAAGTACATTCACAAACTAAATAACCAATACCTCAAGCTTTTATTTTCCCTGCCTCATCTTTTCGTATCATCACATGTATCATCATCTGTGACGGGCCAAGGCTGTTTTATCACTCAAGATTTCTATGAAATATAACTGCGCTATATTAGTCAATAACCAACACTGTACTGATGACTTGCTTACTGAGGATTGCACTGCTGAATTCTCAGTGGTTAAAGTTGCTTTTAGCTGTTATCACACACGTGTGTATTGTGTATGTATATGAGTATTGGTGACTTACAGAATGCTAGAACTGTTACTTACCACTGTCTCTCCACTAGCCTAACTAAATGTGTGCACTGACCAAAGACAGCCTGTGTATATGTTAGTGTGAATGTGTGCAGCTAGTTAATTGCGTGCTTGGATGTAGTTTCTCTCCTGCATGTGATGGAATTTGGCTGTCTCACTGTTACAGACGTCTGAAAAAGCGAGCAGCTGAGAAGGTCTCCAGGCCAAAGGTTAATGTTTCAGCCGGTGGAAGGTACACTGTCGTGGGAAAATCCACTGTCCGTGTCTGTTTGCACTCTTGTCTACTGTAGTTTTGGTAGTGGGTTTCCAGTTGGACTAGAAAATAACCACTCAGTTCCTGCTTTTTAGCTAGTTGTCCCTTCCCCTCTCTCTAATATCATATTATTATGTTGTGTGGAGCATATGAATGGGTTGTGGCACTTTGTGCTAAGCTACTTTTCTTCCCATTTCTGTTATTTAACATGACTGCTGACAGCACAGACTGACACTGATACCTAATTGGAAGTAGACTTATCTAAATCTTTTATATCATCAGCACAAACCTTGTCCAATTAAAATCCTTAGCATTCCACAGTATTAATAGCAAAACACACAAGGAACCTTTTGATGATACAGATGTTGTCAATCTGTGCCGTATCAGAGGCCTGTTTGATTTAATGCATTAGTCCTTTTAATCTAATGCAACAGCTGGAAATCCCATACTTCATTATGGCATGCTTTTTGGAGGAGGTCAGCAACTTTTCATCCTGGGTTCTTAAACTGAAGCAGTCACAGACATTTGACAGCAAAGTTCATATAACAGAAACTGACCTGCATCTGGTAGAAGCTGCAAATAATTTACAGTGTTTGTTTTATCCTGTTCATCCTGTTTTATCCTGGTATATGAGTGTTAGGAAGTTAGACCACAGATGTGTTTGGATGTGTTACTTTTTGGTGTCCTGAGGTTAAATTAGTACAGTGAATAGCTAAGCTTACCAGATAAATGTGGTGTGAAGGAACCATGTGGCCAGACATTTCCACTTTGGTCTGATCTGTCCCAAGGACTAGTAAACTGCCCCAGCTTCTGCTTTTATAGAGACTTTTATAATTGCTGATTATCAGCTAATCAAGTGCATTTGATTCACACCACTTGGAAGCCACATACCCTTAATTCACATTGAAGCAGTGATGATGCACTTATTTGTTTGGCAACAGAGCAACACTGAAATACTCTTTCTTTCTGGTTAAAACAAAACATTTACAATTTGCAGATTCTATTTGATTCAGTTCTTGACATTTGAAGTTTTTGGGTTACGTAAGAAACTCTTACACATTTAAAAGAGAGATGGTCTGAAACACAGAGCACAGATCACCCTAACCCATAGACCCAGTATGGACTGTCATGTGACCTTTAATCATTAGACCTGCAGGAAACTGACATATCTGCTTTTTATTTGCAGCCCTTTCACACATAAAGCGATGCCATACAATAAAAAAAAAAACCCTTAAAGTTCACACTGACATAAAAGTACATCAATTACAGTTCCTTAGTTTGTACTAACCATATGCCAGTGACTGTTTTAATCAGGTGATACACTTTATGGCCCAAAGCATATGGACAAAACAACTGTAAAGCTATTTGTTCTGCTCCTGGCCAGCATCTTCACACCAACAGTATACAAAAGAAAGGAAACATTAGAGTATACTTTTGTCCATAAAGTGTATCTACTTATGTCAATGCTAATTAAACCTGTCAACATTAATGGTTGAACATTGTATGTTGTTGCGTTTTGTTTTCAGTTTATTTCTTTTTATTAAAATTTTGTTGTAATTCATCTAATAAGGATGTGCTTGATTCAACTAGTCTGTGTGCTTTTTGTACATTTTTACTCTGTATTACCTCAATAAAACAGTGTCTTATAACTTTTTTAACAACAATTGCTTAGCAGCTCTGTTGAATGCGCCACATCCTTTTGTTAACTGTATCTGTACTAACACACTATAATGCATTATGCAGTCCTTGTTACATTGATTTTTCACTTTGTCGCGTCACTTTCTTCACCAAACTGTGCACTCTAACCCGTCTTTACCTTGCAGGCAGACACCCAAAGCTAAAGCTATCTCTAAGTCTAAACAGAGCAGCCCTGGCAAAAGGTAATCTGAGAATAAGCAACGAAGTGGGGAAATTCAAGCTGTCTGCAAAGACCAACACACATGCTAATAAAGTCTGAATTTTCCCATCTTCAGAAATAGAAAAACTGTAAACCAGATTCATTCCCTCCAGTGTGACAAACTGTCCCATGCATGTGAATACTTATAAAGAATGACTCTGACATACTGACATGAAAAAACATTCAGTATAATCAAGAAAATTTTGAATATTGAAATTTTCATGTCATAGATGTGTGTGTGTGTGTGTGTGCGTACCATGTATGTGATTGTGTTATGTTAAATGTCTGATGATTTTTTTATGCTAACGAGCATTTTGGTGTTGAAAAACTGATGAAAGGGTTCAAGCTTTTGTCACATAGAGTCAGGTAGTCTGCTTAAAACAAACCACACCAACATTTCTTATAAGTGTGTGTCTGTGTGTGTTTTAAATATATCATCATAATATATTTTTTTTCTGTGTACCATAAATACAATCAAGGTATTGATTCACTCTGTACTTCCCTCACCACAGTCCCTGCCTGTGCCCTCTCCTCCCTCCAGGTTGTATTTGGAGCGTCAGAAGAGCCACTTCCTTCTTCACTCTGTGGCATGTACGGGTACAGAGGTCCATCTGGCCGCCTGTCCGCTAGAATTCAACAAGCCGAACGCCACATCCTCCTGCGCAGGCGGCATGCCGGCTGTCATTAGCTGCATGCCGGGGCCGCTGTTCATGCAAAACAGCGGTTTGAAAAAGAAACTGAAAATTTCGGTAAAGTATTTTTTTTGTCAAGTGATCACAGATACCTGCTGGCATAGTTGAAAAACATCATGTGTCTATTTGTTTTTCAGACCAACGTGAGGCTGAAGGGAGGTGCCAAGGTAGGCGAGGGTCGGGTCGAGGTGCTGAAAGACAACGTTTGGGGGACAGTGTGTGACGACCGCTGGAATCTGCTGTCGGCCAGCGTTGTCTGCAGGGAGCTCGGCTTCGGCAGCGCTAAGGAGGCTCTCACCGGTGCCCGCATGGGTCAAGGTGAGGTGATCTTTGGCTCTCCCAATCTGTATGTCAAAGTTATCCTTGTGTGGGATACTGAGACCCAAGCTGACCCCTATGCATCCATCAGAGTGTAAGTGTGTGAATGTTAGGTTTCAAGTACTTTGGAAAAAAGTGCCTGTTTGAATGTATGCGTGACTGGGTGAATGAGGCTTGTGGTAAGAAAGTGCTTTGGAGTGCTCAAATGTAATAGAAAAGTGCTATATAAGTACCGAGTGATCTGGTTCCACCTACAGATTTCTAACTAAGTTAAGGAGGTTAATTATACATAAATGTTGGCTCAGATTCAAATATTTCATTTTATAAGCCCATGATCATTGAAGTCCATCGCTTTAGCCCAAAGAACTGACAGTCTGCCTTTAACATTCCTACACAGATTCCTACTTTGAACCTTTGAACCCTTTTGAATAAGTGAAGGAATGCCACACTTGTATAAAGCTAAAACTGAAGGAAGGGCAGACATGAGAGAAAGAGCTTAAATATATTGTGCATTTTCAGATGAAGTCATTACAATAATGGTCTATTCATAGTGTGTTTTGTCCATTAATTCTCCTACTTTATGTGTGTTTGTAATTCCTAAGTGGTGGTCAGGCACTTTTAGAGCAGAAAACTTTTTTTTTTCCAGCTGGGCTATGGATCATTTCATGTGACAACGAGGCAGTCGGTTTTATAAGGCCAGCATGTGTCTGAGCCACCTGGGCTCCACATGAGCAACAAGAATGATTTTTTCCACACACACACACAACGGATGCACACAGCTGTTTGCGGATAATATAAATTAATTTCTTGCAAATTCAGAGAGAACACACTCGGCACGTGTGAGGAATACATAATTAACAGATAAGATGCACTCTACACACTAATCACTGCTCCTGCCAAATGGAATATAAGGATGTAGATGCTGGTGTCCTGAAAGAGCGATGATTTCTGTGATAGTGAATTTTAAACTTGTATCTTCTAGAGCGTAATCACAAACAATAGAAATCACATGCGTTACATTCCATTTTATTAAATTGATTTTGTAAACCAAATGCACAGTGAAGGTGTGTGTGGTATTTGGAGATCTCGCCAAAGGAGAAACAAGAAGTCTTTTTACAGGGCAGCTCTCAGAAATGCTGGGTGGGGATATCTGCTGTAGTTTGTGTACATTATGATATCTACCACAGAAGAAGGCTCGTCAGATAGTCTGTCTAAGGAAGCAGTGTACCTGGGCTGTCTTCCAGAAAGCAGGTTTAGTCAAAACCTTTAATTTATTTACCTTGACATGTGAGAAACTCTGGATTTTCCATTCCAGACAGAAAACCAACACAAACTCTGGGTTCATTTCTAAAATGCCTCGAGTTTATCTTTCAGCTTTTAAGACACAGGGTGTCCCTTATATGATCAATTTGAAGACAAATTGATTTGTTTAAATAACTATTTTTATCTGAACAACACTATACCTTTAAAATATTACACACAGCAGACATTCTCTCAGTCTGCCTCTGTCAAGGTGTTGAATTCAGGTGTTCCAATCACTTCCATGTCCACAGGTGTGTAAAATCAAGCATGTAGGCATGCAGATGCAGTGGTGTAAAACATGTCGTTGGGCTCGGTCTCTTAGATCCAGTGAAAGGAACTCTTAATGCTTTAGCATAACAAGACATTTTAGACAATTTCATGCTGCCAACTTTGTGGGAACAGTTTGGGGATGACACCTTCCTGTTCCAACGTGACTGCGCACCAGCGCACAAAGCAAGATACATAAAGACACAAATGAGTGAGTTTGTGGGAGAACTTGACTGGCCTGCACAGAGTCCTGATCTCAACCCAACAGAACACATTTGGGATAAATTACAGCAGACTGTGAGCCAGCCCTTATCATCCAACATCAGTGTCTGACCTCAAAATTCAATTCTAGAAGAATGTTCAGAAATCCCCATAAACATACTCCTGGACCGTGTGGAAAGCCTTTCCAAAAGAGTCAAAGCTGTTATAGCTGCAAAGGGTGGGCCAGAGCCAGCAGCATATTAAACCCTATGGATTAAGAATGGAATGTCACTCAGGTTTGAGGTCTTTATAGGCAGACCCACACAGTCCTCAGCAGTGGGCTGGCCACTGTGGGCTACATGTGTGGGCATGAAATGTAGGGCATATCTAACCCCAGATAAGCCCCAATAGGGTAGCCCGTAGTGTGGGTAAAATGTGAGCTGCCCACTGTGGGGTCCTCGCGGTAGGCAGCTTTTGTGGGCACCTTTTACCCTCTTAGCAAAAAGGCAAAAAAGTGATGGGCCAAACACAGGCTGGCCTACCTGGAGCCTATATAGAGGCTTCAAATGGCAAATGGCAGCACTTTTCTAACCCAGAAGCTACACTCATTTGTTATCCCGTCTCTGCTTATATGTTAATCTACTAAACAGGCTGTTAAATCGATCTATTAATTTATTAATATCTCTTTTATACACGCCCGTTTGGGAGTTAAAGCTATCCCATGTTCAAATATATTTTAATATTTAATTTTCAGCACCTTCCAAATATATTTTATGGAGTTCGTTTCGTTAAATTCATTCCGATCAGCGGTGGTGGATCCAGAGCAGGGTTACGCTCGGACGTTGTCAGTCCTGCTTTCTGGAACAGACCTCTGCTCTGTGTTCAGACTCCTGTCAGACCACCACCTGGCTCAGCGAGTCCAAGAAACATTCCTGAACGTCACTGAAGTCGGAAACGAGTGCGGCTGAAGGAATTCCTTTCACAGAAATTACGCATCACAATCACCCCATGGTGCGATGACTTGCAGAGACTGAGTGGGAGTTTAGAGAGTAAATACAAAGCAGGGTGCTGCTGACTGACATTAAAAAGTGAGCTTGGTATTCATTTCAGTACTGGAAGCTATGCACAAAGAGACATTACATACCTTTTAATTCTGCATATTGCAGCATTTTAAGTGTATTATAATAACCAGAAAATCCAAAGACTGCAATTTCAGTACTGCTAGTTTGGAGTGCTTCTTCATCTTTATTGGCTGAGCTTTTCAAAACCAGACTGAGCCTTTTCAAAGGTCCAAAAAGCAGTCGTGATGTAATCTGGATTGTTATAATCGGATTTAAGCATCTAATTAACTGGTTTGGGGCTCAGTGATTGCTGCAGTTGTCGCCACATATAGCTTAAACATCTTGTAGCATTTAAAACTTTTGTGAAACCCTCAGTTTATGTCAAAAAAAAAGTTTTCAGATAAGGTTTCCCCATAATTAATTACAATGTCCACAACTGAAATCCATTATGTCAGAAGCTCTAAATGTATTGTGTTTCCAAGGAGCTCTTGAATACTGTAGGATGCTCATCAGTTTGCCTTGCCTGTGATTGTGCCTTGCATGACTTCAGTGGTGTCAGTGCATCCGTCTGTATGTTTGTCCAGGAATGGGTCCGATCTACATGAATGAGGTGAAGTGCCTCGGCCAAGAGAGGTCCATCTGGGACTGCCCCGTTAAAAACATCACCTCAGAGAACTGCCAGCACTCAGAGGACGCTGCTGTCCGCTGCAACGTGCCTTACATGGGCCTCGAGACCTCGGTCAGACCTGAACTTTCTCACTAAAATATTTCATTTTAACGTTGTTAACTTGAGTAATTTTTGTTGTTTTATATGGAATTCACTGCAAATGGACTTACTTTTCTAAAGAGGCTGAATGGTTAGAATGTTTAGAGTATGTTTTATCCTCTACAGGGGGATATGGAAGAAGTTAAATATTGTCTTATTTCACACTGTTTATTTTAGTCTCTTTTCCGGCCATCAGTAGAAGCTGCTTTAGTCCTCTCTGTGCACAAAAATATGAGATTTAGAGCTAACAGTAGGACCAATCTCACATCGGTTCTCAACCATTAATCCTTTGATACTGTTGTCACAAAAAAACTCGTTGGGCAATTCCTCAGTTTGAGTTTTACATTTGTCTGCTTGAATGAGTTTCCTTGTTGTGTTGCTGAAAAAGCAAATCAAAATGTTTTGTTTTTTTATTTCAAAATTCAATTTGAAAGAGTTTTTTTATGACAGCAGTGACCTTTTCTGAAAGCTGAGTATTTCTGGTTGTTACACTTTGTACTTTACCGGATTATACTCCCCTGGTGTAGATACACACAGACGGCGGGCTAAAAACTCCTGAAATTAGATGCTATCATCAAAATTAAGCCTTCAAAAAATGTAATCTCATCAATTATCATCAGTAGTTAACATGTACAACTTTTTCATAAAGTAGCCTGTAATATTTTTGACACTATTAGAGGTTATTCACGAGAGAAGCAGTTTTTTTTTAATGAAAACCCGTCTCTTTGTGTATCTACGCTTTGCTTTGTGGTTCCTAACCCCTTGGTCCCGCACAGATCCGAATCACAGGAGGACGAACCCGCTATGAGGGCCGTGTCGAGGTGCTGACCTTAGACCCTAACGGGACACAGAGCTGGGGTCTGATCTGTGGTGAAAACTGGAGCACCAAGGAGGCCATGGTGGCCTGTAGGCAGCTGGGCTTGGGCTATGCTAACCAGGGCCTGCAAGTAGGTTATTAACACCACCAAGGACAACATTCTGTTGTCTCTTTGGGTATCATGTGGAAATATAATATACTGTCATGTACACCCAGTGGCCTTTCATTTTAGTTTGTTTTGGAGGCTTAGGTGTTATTTAAAATGAAGAAAGTCCTTGTTTAGTCGACTAATATAAAATCTCAGTGACTCAAATAGACAGAATCTAAGATTGAGGAGTGTTCACGCCGTAGATTTTGCCTCACATGAGCCTGGTGTATTTAAAATGTGGTCTGCAATGGTGGATTCTCTGCAGATTTAGATTTCATACAATCATATAGTCTTCTGTACTGATCTATAGTTTCTACCATTTAAGTACTAGTCCATTATTTTTATAACTGTATCACCAAAATCATCTTTTTCTGCTCGAGTCAGTCAGGATGGATCCATAGAAACTTTCCTGTATCTTATCATGTGGTAGTTTTCCATTTTTTTGTTACCTTCTGATAAAAGTCAGACCTATAAGATTTAGCTGTGTAGGTCATATTGTCTAAGTGGGTTTTATATTTTGGGAGTCTTTCCATTTTCTTCAGAGCACCAATACTCTGTCACGTTAAAGCCAGTAGTGTAGTAAACTCCAGATGCCGACACCTTCGAAAAAGTTCCAGCTGGTTTTCTGTGTCTGAGATGCTGGATCCAGCTTCTCTGGCAGTAGCTGCAGGGGCATGTTTACCGGCACGTAATCATGAAGAGCTCAGCTCAGCTCATCACAGGCACACGCACCACAGAGTGCAATAAATGAAATGGCCACTGAGTGTGCAGCTTTTTTTTTTCTTTGGGTGCATAAATGCTCAAATATATAATATTTTTAGTAATGACTCACACGTAGACTTAAATTGTCGTTGTAGATGTTTTTAGTATATATTTGAGCATGCATTCATTAACACGTGACAGCATATTATAATTTACATTTGGGTCGATGTTTCTTTCTCTTTGGGGGAATAAAAAAAAACAACCCACTTCCGCACAAGCTACTAATCTGACCAAAAACCGCTCGCCACCAATGTTAAGTGGTGACCTCATGTGGAAACCATGTCGATGTTTTCCTCGCCGAGAAAAGACTAACCAAACTGCTGCTACAAACAACACACTTTCTACTGCGGGAGGACTGGATATGAACACTGACAGGTTTAGATTAGACAGTTCAGAGACAGGACAGGAAGTGTGTCCCCTCACTGACTCCCAGCAGGACAACTCTGCAGATCCGGATAGTGGGCGGCCGGAGCAGTTATGAGGGCCGGGTGGAGGTTCAGGTTGGGTCCAAGTGGGGCACAGTGTGCAGCACAGGCTGGACCACAAAGGAAGCCATGGTGGTTTGCAGGCAGCTAGGGCTCGGCTACTCCATGCATGCCATCACTGTAAGTAGGAATGAAGACTTAAAACACTCCATGAGCAAAACATGCACAGAAATAATGATAGCACAGATTTGAATTACAAGTACGTTGTGTTTTCTATTTCTTACTATAAACTATTGTCTTTTTTCTGTGTACACTGAGGAAAGCTCACAGGAATGACTGATATAAAGTGAATATTTCAAAACAACAACAATTCATAAGAAACACGTAAAAGTTCAAAACTGAACTTAACAGAAATGATTTGGGTCAAATTGTGCTTAAAAATGATATTTTTGCAGAAAGGTAGAGAACCTACAGTTACTGCTGAATTTGAATCCCAGTTCATTGCTGATATTTTAAAGGCAAGCAGAAAACAAAGCAAAATGTGCAAATGTGCTAACTTACCAGCTAAAGTATAAAGATGGTTAGAGCGAACAAGTAATGTGCACAATTACAAGGATTTGCTATTGAATTTTCCACTCCAGCTAATGAGGCAGATTTCCACTTTGATCACTAGAGAGTGACTGTTGCATGTCATATTTAAGGGTTTGATTAAACTATTGTGGCGTGAGGTTGAGAAGCCTTGCAGAAAGACTATTGAGTCTCTTAGCATCTGCACCAAGTGATCATAAAGTCAGCATTACACTTTGTCCTCATTCAGGAGCCAAAAATGAGTCATGAACATCTGTTTTTCAGAGTGTAATAGCGCATTGAACTCTCTGCAGCCGTCTGTGAATGATTTTGTCCTGATCGACGCACCATGTCTTTGCACACGTGCCTGTTTTGTGATATCTCTTTAAGGAAACCTGGTACTGGGACAGCAGTAATGTGACGGACATGGTGATGAGCGGTGTGAAGTGCACAGGAAACGAGATGGCTCTGAGTCAGTGCCAGTACCACAAAACCGTCAGCTGCCAGAGAGCTGCAGCAAAGTTTGCAGCAGGAGTAATCTGCTCGGAGAGTGAGTGACAGGGAGAGAAACACAGCTTGATTGTTCATATTGTTGTAAATCTGCAACAAGATTAAACTTCTGCTGACCTCATGAAACCCCTGAATGCAATCATCAAACCCGAAGAGAAAAGAAAGAATACCACTCACTGAATCCTAACCCTCCTTCTCTATCTAGCGGCCTCCGACCTCGTCCTGAATGCCTCTCTGGTTGAGCAGACAGTTTATATCGAGGATCGCCCTCTGCACATGCTCTACTGTGCTGCAGAGGAGGACTGCTTGTCTAAATCAGCTGCGAAGGCCAACTGGCCGTACGGACACCGGCGTTTGCTCCGCTTCTCCTCTCAGATCCACAACATCGGCCGTGCCGACTTCAAGCCAAAGGCTGGACGGCACTCGTGGGTTTGGCACGCCTGTCACGGGTAATGTCATGTTTTTTTAAGAAACCGGGTCAATAATGAAAATAATAACCTCAATATGTGGTTAAAGAATTAAAGATAAACTCCAAATAGTGATTTAAATTTAAATGAAAGTTTCATTTTTTTATTATAGCAAAAATTTCAGAAGGTCTCTGACTCTCAAAGTCTCAGTGGAAAGACAAAGGAAAGAAACTTTTGTTTAGGTTCACTTTGTTATGGTCTTGTCCTGTTAAAAGGGAGTTCTTCCTCCTCACAGTCGCCAAGTACTCACTCATAGGAGATCATGTGTTGTTTGGGTTTTCCCAGCTTATTTTAGGGTCTGGGATTGAAATCCAATTGCTTAAGTTGATCTGAATTTACTTAAAAAAAGAAAAGAAAATTGTTTATAACACATTAGGTGATCCACACATACTAGTAAATCAGTTTTTGGGAGTATCTTCCCGTTACTAAAATCGTGTTAAAAAAATTCACCATTGAAGCGGAAAAGTAGGTATGGATAAAATGACCAAATGAATACAGCAGATAACTATGTTTATTATTATTTCATTTAAAAAGGATTAGAGTCTAGAATAACCTCAGTCCAGCGTGTGTGTTTTTGTTTAGTCTGTGAGAAACAAAAATGTGCTCAGACTGGCGGAAAGAAAGTAGGAAGTGCTGCTTATGTCTGCTCCTCAGATAACAGCAGAGGACAAATTGTGTTTACCCAATAACATGACTGGTGTGAACTGACTATTTACAGAGTGTTTAGACTTTGGGGATAAGTGTTCACAGGTCATACATGTGAGGCGTTTGTATATCTACTAAAAACATCTCCCAGTATTGCAGCGTAAGAATGTGTATCAAACTAATGCGCTTCCTGTGTTATCTTTGTTTCTTATCATTTTGCCAAATATACAAGATTTCAGAAATTCCTGTAAAGTCATCCTGTTATCACCATGTAGATTTTCAGATATAAACAAATACCATCGCAGACTTTAAGAGAGCTCGACATCAGTCTGTGGTCAATTATCAAAAGAGAAATACATGATATACAGGATAACGTATACTTCTTTTTTATCTTAAATACAGCCACTACCACAGCATGGATATATTTACCCACTATGATTTGATGAATGCCAATGGCACCAAAGTGGCAGAGGGACACAAAGCCAGTTTCTGTCTGGAGGACACAGACTGTCAAGAAGGTCAGAAAAATTATTTTTCCTTTTTTTTTTTGCCACATTGATTTCCTTTGTTTGAATTTATTAACAAATAAACGTGACCAGAAAATTCCCTCATAACCTTTTTGCATCGCTGCTAGTCAAAGATATCTCACTGAATCCGTCTCTTCTTCTGTGACACTCAGGCATCTCCAAACGATACGAGTGCGCCAATTTTGGCGATCAGGGCATCACCGTGGGCTGCTGGGATTTGTACCGTCATGACATTGACTGCCAGTGGATTGACATCACGGACGTCAAACCTGGAAATTACATCATGCAGGTGAGACTGTGGGACTCAGTTTGTAGAAACCTATTTCAGGCACTGTTTGATGAAGCTGTGGCCAGATGTGGTTTTTGATTGTACTTTAGCTGCTTTGTTTCAGTTTATCGCTCTAATACCAGAGCTTCAGTAAGCCAGCAGATCCATTACCACTGCTCTTACACCTGTTAGAAACAAATTGTCATAATCAACAACTCAAAGTATTGCCATGGCAACACAGCTAACACAGCATGGCAGCACGTTTAGACTCTTTGCTGGTGTGAGTCCAACTGTTCAGCAGCTTAACACTTGGCCAAAACTGGGCCCAAAACAGAACAATGATCAATCAATCAAGCACAGCAGCAAATCTACAGCAGAAGAAAAGAATGGAGGCACTGCAGCACCCGAGTCAAAGTCCACACTTCAACCTGATTGAGATGCTGTGGTGCATGTGATTCAATGAAATGAAACAATGTTGCAAAGAAGAATGGGCCAAAATTCCTCCACAGAGATGTGAGAGGCTGATGAAGTCACAGATTATTGCTTCCTGTTACTGCTGCTAAATTGTTTCAACAAGCTACTCAATCACAAGGTGTACTTAGCTTTTTACCTTTGTTTTTCAGTGTTTCAAAAATACCAAAGTGCTCACAAAATTTCTCTCTGTGGCTCTGCAAGAACTCCACACATAATAACACCGCATTACAGATGATCTGCATAGTTTTCTTTTTTATTTCTCCTGTTTTCAGAGCCACGGATTAAAGTACATTATCAATCATCATCATCTTCGCTGTGATCAGGTGGATAGAGCAGTGTTTAGTTTGAATGGTCCCAGCTTTATGACTGTTTTTTTATGCCGGGAACTCGCTTCTTTAACTGCTCTTACACTCACAGAAAATTCGGCAATAGAGGAAAAAATCTGACTCATCTTTAGTGTAACAGTGGCTAAGTGGGATGCCCACTATTATCCAGCTTAAAAAAATCAGGTTTTCTTTAAAGGAGCGACCTGAAGACAATTTTTTCAGCTCTTTCAAACTAGAGTGCTTACATTGGATTTTTTCGTCACCCTGTGGTGTTATTCTGCATTTTTGTGTGCTTAATATACTTAGTTTTGGGTCATACAGCTTGTCTGACCGCGAAACAACACTTTCTTTTCCTCTTTTCAGGTTGTAATCAATCCGAACTATGAAGTGGCTGAGAGCGACTTCACCAACAACGCCATGAAATGCAACTGCAAGTACGACGGACATCGGATCTGGTTCCACAACTGCCACATTGGTAAGCAGTCGAAAGCAGTAAGACTACCAGATAATGATAATAAATTGTACTTCATTGGGGATCTTTGCTTACCTTTACTGATTATTTGATCTCCCTGCAGGGGATGCGTTGAGCGAGGAGGCAGAGAGGAGATTTGAGAGATATCCCGGACAGCTGAATAACAAGATTTCTTAATCGTCAGTGACTTCTCAGCCACTTAGAAACCAAAGCGGGAATAAAGATACACCTCACTAACTCAGAAAGAAAGACACAAACCTTTTGTCTTCAGGTGCTAAAACGGATCCCCGCCACATATCTCTAGATTTGTAGTCACCGAAGCAGCGAACAATTGCTCTACGTGTGAATTATTTTACTTGAATATTCAAGTGGTAATTTTTCGTGTAGTCTGAGGTGAGTGCGTGCTATATTTTTACTGCAAATTAAAATTTTATGAAGTCAGTGAGACAGTCTCCTGTGTATGATCGACCTTTTATATTCTGTTCCGAGTTATGACTGGGTATTTTTATGTTTTGTTTTTTTTTTAATCACCATAAAGAGAAAAGCTTTAAGGTTTTGGCAACATATATATGTTTTGTTTTTTTTTTAGCTTTTAGCCATCTTGTTTACAGAGATGGTTTTACACAGCTTGTTTAAGTAATAACATCAGCCTTTGTGTTTACAGTATTTTGTGAATGTATTTATTGCCAGCATCTGGGTCAATAGCAGTATTTGAACCAGTTTGAAGCCATCGTTAGCTTTAGTGCACACACGTACTTTAATAATCTTTGAGAAATTAATGGGCCAAGGCCAAAGAAAGCTACAGTTACAGTTAGATTTGCTGTATGTAATCTGATGTAATCACACCTGCTGCACCAAATAAAACTCATTTGACCAGGAACGATTCACTGCAACAGTACTGAGGCTGTAAAGCAGCTGATTTCAGCGCCTGTAAACACAGTCGGCTACAGATGTACCAGCCACACGCGTGGAAGACAAAACGCTGCATACTTTGGTGTTACAGAAATAACCGGTCTCTGCTATTGTATCGTGCTGGCATTTTACTTTTCCTGCACTTACTTTGTGGTCATGTGGAGCACTGCTCCAAGGGTATGCTCCAAAAGAACAATAGCATTTTTGTTTTGGTTCCTGGCACTGAGCCAGCAGCTGACTGCACATATCCAACAATGACTTACTGCAGCAGTAAAGAGTCAGATTATGGTGAAAGATCATTGTGATTTAAACTGTGACAGATATATGAGGTTTTAAAAGATGATCTGTTAACCTAAACCTATGTTATAAAGACAGACAGTCCCTCCCATCTGGCTGAAAAACAAAGCGGTCTGCGCGACTGATTGCTCAGTTAAATTAAAAGAAAATCAGGTGTGCTGACTGAGACAGACCTCTCAAACCAGTTGTCAGCTGTGTGCTGCTAAGCCCAGAGTTCAAATCAATCCACTGTTAATCTCAGTCTTCCCTGCCTGCAGTCGAACAATCCTGTTAACCTCCCTTAATCACATCAACCATGTGCGCAACATTGCAGCTGGTCAGCAGCAGGGCTGGTGTGCACCTGTTTGTAAGAAGCCCTGAATGTGATTATTTAATCACTTAATAGTGACGATAGTGTAAGAAAACACACAAAAAGGGCCATCGCAGCTACAGTTTAAGGTAACACTTTGAAATGGCTTATGAAAACAGAAATGTACGGGATCCAATGAAGAATGTAGAACCATAGAAAGTTTCTGCTTGAATATTAGAACAGGTTAATATTAGGGCTGGACGGCGCTAACGCGTTAATTGAGTTAGCGCGGGAAGCTCGATTAACATGTTAGCGCTGGGTTTTGCGTTAACGCCATTTTAAACGCGATTAACGCTGACAGCCCTAGAAATATGTATGACATCGTGGAAACCTGGTTTAAAAATTAAGCTATTTGGACTTTATTCACATGCAGACCTTCCCTAATGATTTTGTGCACTCTATCAATGCAGCATGAAGACCAAAAATGAGAAGAAATACCAAAATCCTCCAGGTTTACCAAACAATAAAGGGAAACTGTGTTTTTATGAAATGTTATTGGCGGCCTTTTCGTGCTTCAGCTGCTGCAGGCTGCTTGGGTTTCTCTTGAGGTCTTTGCCTGTCATCATCATCTCATCAGCCTGCACACCTGGCCTAACAGAAGAGGATTACACCGCCTCAACAGCATGGTGTCATACACATAAGCTGGCTAATGTTCTATTGTGTAATCAGACAGGCCCATGCAGAGAGATGGGCGCCACCCAGAGGGCTGCAGCTAAAAGTGCAGGCGGACAAGGGTGATGTTCAGCTGACTGCATTTTTCCTGTATCTTATAACTTCTGTTCCACAGCTTTTCCCCCCACAGGTTTGGTGTTTTATTTCCTGTGTTTGTGTCTGTGCACAAATAGTCTTACATTTTCATAGACCCTGAAATCAAGTACAGGCTCCACAAACTCAAAACTCTTTCTCGAGTGATAACGCAGGTTTACTCCAAGAGGATGCCTCATTTATCTCCCCACTCTTAGGTCTACTAGAGTAGCTCTACATGAGTCACGGTTCAATGTCTGTTCTCCATCTATCGTCTATCTGAAACAAGCCATACTAACTCATCTCTCTTTAAGGGAAAACAGCAGGTAGGTGAGGCTGCTGTGTTTGAGACGATCATATTTAGGATATGGACTCCCACTTACATCACGAGGAGCCAAAAGGAGGAAAAAAAGAAGCTGAAAATCAGCCTTTAAAGTAGTCTGAAGCTGGAGCGTCACTGGGGATACTTTTACACACCTCCCCATCCGAATATTTGCTCATTATAATATTTAGAGGTACGATAGTATCACAATACTTCACTCACGATATATTACTGCAAATTTCAATATTTTGCAATATGCTGAGTATCGTAGTAAAATATATTATGATTTATCACATTTTTCAACTTTAAATTACATCCTCATGTGTGCAGCCTGGAAATGTAGCGCTAATTTCAGTTTGGACCTCAGATTGCACTTACACAGATCAGGGTTTGGGGCCTTTAGGGAGTGACTCACCTAACTTATGTGCATGTTGAAATCAGATCACATTTCATGCTTATTCAAGGTAAGAAAATGCATTTTAATACAATGATTCAACATAAAGACCAGTTATCATCATGAAGTCAGTATAGCCAGGTGTGTGAAGGTCCAAGTGGCCTCCAAAACGAATGATTAAAACGAGTCCTGTAGTTTCATACTGTTTACATTCATGTACTCTAAAACTCATGACAAATGCCAGCAATGATTACATGTTGTGTAGATGGTGCATGACTTAAATAAGGGACAATATAAAGCAGACACATGGGGAAAGTAAAGGCTGTGTGACCTTCAGCAGGGATTACCAGGTCCAAGTGTAGCAGGCTCTCTGATGACATGCTGGAAATTAAAAAAAAAGAAAAAAGTTTTTTTTTTCCAGCTTAAAGGTGTTGAAATGCTCCTCCACAGGGAGTTAGGTCACTGAACTCCCTGACTAGTCCGGACCACAACAGAGCATCCAGTCATTTCACTGCAGCACTGTCTGTTTGACGACTCTCCCTTCTTTGTCAACGGCAAAGTTGTAATTCTTTGGATTGTCCAGTGCCTCCTCGATTCGTTGATCCAAGTTCTCCATGGTGATGAAGTTCTTTACTTCCTCCTGAAAGAAAATGAAGGTTTCGTCAGCGGATCTTTTTTTTTTTTTCTTCCTGCATAGTTGGAGAGCAGAAACAATCCCTACCTGCAGCTGCAAAATCTCCTTCTCTTTTTCTCTGATAAACTCTTGCTGCTCCTGTTCCCGCTGAATGGCAGCTTCAATCTTCTTGCGCTCAGCTTCCTCTGCTTCTTTCTGGACCCTCAGGATTCTGAAAGGACAGAGATCATTTTTAGAATGAGACAGTTTCCATTCTGCAAGTGGAAGAAGGACAGAAAGACTGTGTTCATGTTCTTCATCTTTTCTGCTCACCTGGCTTTCAGCATGCGGAGGTTCTCCTCGTTGTTCCAGGCCATCAGGGCTCGGTGCTCCTCCGCCTCCTGCCTCGCCCTCTCCTCCGCCTGGGAGCCCGTCTCCTCCTCGTACTTCTTTCGCAGCACCTCCTCCTTAAACTCCAAACTGACAAACATAAAGGAAACTAAATAGTCTAGTCACACTGTGTGTTAACTCCTAATCTTAACGTAACACCAAGCATTTATGGTTTCATGTTTCTGAGACACAGATTCGTGTGTAAGAGGGTCGAAAAATTATTTCAAAAGTTGTGTTCATTTTCAGCTTTTTCAAGCAACACAGAATATCTTTAAGACTGACGGAAATGTTTAAATTACGTCAAATCTGCTCACTAAGTATTACGGGAAACTGGTTTTATCACACTGTGATTTAAACGTACCGGAGCGCCCTCATGATCAGCTGGTACTCCGTGTATCTCTCTTTGAGAACTACCATCTCCACCGGATCGATGGGCGGAGGCACTTTAATTCGCCCCTCTTTGGACTTGGCTACCGGGTCGGTGCGGGACTTTCGGCCCCGGATAGCTTCCACGATCACGGCGCTCCTTGGCGCTAAGAGCCGGGCTGCCAGCACGCTCCTCCCGCCAATTACCTGGAACATGTCAGCGTCTAAACGTGGCAACAGGTGTGGATTCCTAGATGCTAAATGTAACGCTTAATGAAAGCATTTGAGTTGCAAACCTGCGGTCTAGGTTAACATTAGGGAACAAATGTTATCGACCTAACATGGCAGCCATTTTGTTGCCCTCCGACCAGCGGAAGTGATTAGCAAAGAACGAGCTGCGCATGCTTGACTGCCTCCTGGAGGTTAGCAAAAGTTAGCAAGGTAAAAATCACTAGCTATCACTAGTTATCTAGATAACAAACCAGGTTAACCAGCTTAATACACTCTGTTTTAAACATTTATAAATGTGAGAGATAAGAGTAAAACCATTTCTACGAAAAATATATTTATATTATTTTATTGATATCTGTTTTTCATGACTGGGCCAAGTTTCCTCTTTTTTGGATATCAAAATATGGTCACCCTAGTTTTAGTATTTTTACTGACAAAGAGATAACTTATGGCCTGTCATACACCACAGTAATTAGACTTCTGGATAAACGTTAATTGCAGGAAAATTTGTTTTTCTGTTTTGGTTTGGCATTCATTTTAATAACAGAGATCACTTTTGTTAAAGGACTAAGTCCTACATTTCTTTATTTCGTTTGCAGTGTGAGCCCAACGAGCCCAGCTCACATGTTTGTTTGATTTACTACAGGACGTGTTGTTGAAATTACACTTTTAAAAAGATCTCAGGGATTAAACGTGTAGTTAAGCTGTATGCGTACATGTGTTGTCTTCCTGATTCTTCTTCTTTCTTTCAAGGTTTAGCAGCTTGATGCCTAATGTCAGCCTGGCGACTGATGATCCTGCATAGGCAATAAATCAACACATTACAGGTCCAGCCAGCTTACCAGGAGCATGGAATGATGGGAAATGGTGCAGGGGCGTGCTGGGTGTCGGTCGGTGACATTGAGAGCTGTAAGTAAAGAGAAACTATGGAGGAATGAAATCTAAAACAACAAAACGGCACCATTGTTTCACTTATATGTGATTTTCAAGTAAACATTTACTTTAAACACGAGTAAAAAAACAAACTTGGTCTCAGGTATCAGATGGTCGTTGCAGTTATCTTATCATTCCTGCACATTTTATTTTTCAATTTCCAAGAATGTCTTTAATATTTGACAAATCCTCGAATATAAATGAATTAAACATTATTTTGGACATAATGTGTTACTAGGGAACAATGTTTAGCTTAAATTGGTAGCTGGCATTTACTTCTAACTCTTAACAAGTAAGATTATTAACTTGCATCTGGAGCTAAATTCAGGCTGTGTGGATGTCAGCGTGTGTGCTTTAGCTTTTTGTGTCCTAAACATCCTCAAAGGTGTGAAATGAAACCACAAAATATGACGCGCGGTGCAGGTGAGTTATATGTTTATTCAGCTTGTTGCCGGCTGTTACAGGTACACCAGTCACAGGTGCAGACTTTGTATTACTTTCACAGATGTAAAGCACCACATAGATCTACGATCAGCAGACAAACAACAAGGAGCTCCTGCAGTTATCTTTCGGCTTCACTGGTTAGCTGGGAATGAACTTACAGGACAAAAGAAATCTAGTGTAGTTAGGCTCAGAGACACAGTACATGATCATAAGGAGGAACCAGTAACGATTAGTCTTCTGCAGCATTTAAATGTCCAGATTGTTTTTAATTGAAAAGCAGGAACGCCCAAATCTACTCTGATTTGTTGCTTACAGCTTTTGTGTAGACGTCAATGCAGTGGAAGACAAACTAAAAAGGACACAAATGAGTCGTTAACATAATGAAAAGAAAATTTTAAGGTTACCGGTTCCCTGACTACTACTAATTCTAGTACTACTACAAAACCAGGGATGCAGGACATTAATTGATTGGAAGAGTTCCTTGAAGAAAATCAGCTCAAACACATATAAAATCCAAGCACTGAGAGTTTTAGTTTGTTTTGTTTTTTTATCCTCATTCACAAACAATTGGTCAGGTGTTTGCACAACGAGGGTTCCCAAAGGTCACATGGTTAACTCTACTGTTGTCTTGATCGTCATACGTGTCTGAGTGAGAGGAACTCCACCAAAACAACGCTGCTGTCCGACGCAGATGTGTAACTAATGCAGTGCAGCCACTCTGCCCTTTGCAGTTTGCCTTCTACTCGATGTGTGGTGTCAGAACGTGTGTAGAAGAAGGGGGACTTCTGGTGGACCTCTTGTTTAGCACAAGGGCACAGCGGTCTTGAGAATGGTGAGCTTTGATTTGCAGTTTGGGTTTTTTTGGGGGAAAGATTAAATGAATTTTGCGGGGAAAAGGGGGAAAGCGAAGGGAAGAGCATGGAAGAAGGAGAGAGGTCATGTTAGGGAGGAGTTCTCAGGATTATCAGCTCAAAGATGAACGGGTAGGAAGATATACTTGATTTATGCCAGGGTCGGCGGCATTTAGGGTTTTAATTTAGAGCGGGAAGGGAAGGGTACGCCAGACGAATCTCCTCCCCCTCCAGAAGTTTCCTGTGAAAGTAAAGGACAACAGATTATTTAGTGTTTATGTCTTTGGATATAGCTGAAGTAAGAAAAAATACAGTTAAAGTAAGAAACACTGTTGGTGTAGATGAGCAGGAAGAAGGGCGTGTGTCACCTGTATGCTGCTATTTCAATGTCAAGGGCCATCTTCACATTGAGAAGGTCTTGGTACTCTCTCAGGTAGCGCGCCATCTCCTGTTTAGCTTCAGCAATATTGCGCTCCAGCTCATTTATCCTCATCTGTAAAAGTAAAAAAAAACACTTCAGCTCAGTTTAAGTGTCACAGTTAGCGACAATCTGCTTCAAGCAGGGAAATGGTAAGCAAGAGTGGCTGCTTTGGTGTTTGTTTCGACCTTGCAGACCTTCACCTGCACTATGAGTCGGTCATTATTTCCTGCTGTGCGGTAGAGGATGGGGAGGGCTAGCTGCTGCAAAGAATATATCTACATGTCATCCTGTAGATGAAAGAAACTTTATTTCTTCTTGCTGCTTCTCTGCTTTCTGAGCTTCCTCTCATTTTAGCTGTACTGGTTAACCATGGAAACACCACCTTTTCAGTTCTCTGCTGCACTGTTTCAGAAGAAGGACTCTAAAAATAGCCAAAGGAAGAAGGCTGTGAGTCTGAAACTAAAATGCATATTGGAGAATAAGGCTGATTACAAGCTCCATTCTCCCTATGCAGGCTCTAATTTCCCAGGTTCTTTGCCTCACCTGGTACTTTTCCACCTCCTTCGCCTGTGTTTCTTCCAGATCTTCCAGTTGTTTATTCAGGGAGTCGATGACATTCCGGAGTGCCTCGATCTCCGAGGAGCGGGACTGGAGCAGTCTCCGGTACTCCATGGTCTCCTCCCGGATGGCGTGCACGGCCTCGTTGTTTTTGCTGGCCATCTCCGCCACGCTTGCAAACTTGCTCTGGTACCACTCCTCGGCGGCTTGCATGTTCTTGTGTGCCAGCCGCTCGTACTGAGCCCTGATGTCTCGTAGCGCGGTGGACAGATCGGGCCGGGTCACCTCCATGTCTATGCTGATGTTGGCCACCTGCAGCTGGGCCTGCAGCTCTGCTTGCTCCTCTGCAAAGACTTTCTTCAGGAACACCATCTCATCGCACAGGGAGGTCACAGTGGCTTCTGCATCACAGTTGTAGACCACGGCCCTGCTCGCCTCCTCTCTGTCCCTCTGCAGGGCCTCCTCAGCATCCATGCGCCGCTGTGCCTCCTCCTCATAGCGCTCCTTCATCTGCTCATACACATCACGCAGGTAGTCCTTCTCTGCCGCCATCCTCATCTTCTCCCCGTTCTCTGAGTCGATCATAGCCCTCAGACTCCGCGCCTCACCTTCATAGAGCGCCTGCAGACGGGACGGGTCGTTCTGCCGCCTCTTCAGTGCATCTAGCTCAGCCAGCAGGGCTCGGTTCTGCAGCTCCAGGTGCCTCACCTTCTCGATGTAGGTGGCAAATCGGTCATTCAGGTCCACCAGCTGTGCCCTCTCCTGGGAGCGTAGGCCCAACAGCTCTGTGTTTACAGAGCTGGCTTGAGCCAGGTTCATCCTCTGAGATCCATCTGGAAGGGAAGAGGAGGAGATCCTTAGGATCCTCTTCCCTGATGGAGGAGCTCGTAAGGAAGGGTAGAGAGATGAAGACACGGAGGATTTGGATGTGGTTCGGGAGCTTTTGTAGCTGTCCCAAGGGCGCCGGGTGGAGAAGAAGGAATCGTAGCTCATGATGAAGTTTTGTTGTGGATTTTTTTTTGTTTGTTTTAAGAAAAGGAAATGTATGTTTTAGAAGGTTTTTTTTTATGTCCCCCTTGTTCTGCACACCATCGGTGTGGATGAGTGAGCGCTTTTGCACTGCACCAGTTCAGTGATGCTGCAGATCCTGAGCTTTTATAGAGTCACGTTGCTCCCCCCCTCCACCACAGAGAAACATCAGCGCTGTCAGCATTCACCAGGCCAATAGCTGACTGCTGCAGTGAAGCGAGAGCAGCTTGGTTTTAAGATTCTCTTTCAGCCACAGCAGGCAGAGAATGTGCAGTAGGGCAGATTTTTATTTAATGTGCTCCAAAATAGCATTGAAATCAATCATTGTTATCCATCTATACATTCCCAAAGGGGTATTTTACTTTACTTTATACACTCAGCGCAGGCTCAATTCCATTTATCAAGCAGGATACTTGCTTAGATGAAATATAAAAGAAACCTGGGATAGAAAATATGAAAATGACTTGAAACAAAGACTTCTCCCCAACCCAGTCAGAGAAAATCAATAGTACATTTAGACAGAATAAGGGCATATACAATAAGGCATTAATAGACAGGCATTTAATGCTCCAGAGAATAATATGTAATAATTACTACAGAGATTGATATATAGATGGCATCAGATGGATTTGTTGTGGACTTGTACTACATTTAAAAAAAATAATAGGAGTAATAGGAACTGAACACATGATTCATCGTTAGAGACATTGTACAAACAATTATTTATTCACATTTCCTCTAGATTGTCATCTTTCTTAACTGCCATCTGTGCTGGTGCTGTGAAAGACCTTTGGTAGATATACACCCTGCTACAATACCCCATGCTGCTTTTATTTCCAGAGTGTCTTTAGACATATCTCTTTGATCTAATTAGATTGGAAACCGATGACTCAGGGATGTTCTTCAGCTGTCCTGACTCTGACAGCGCGTGTGGGAGACACCACCGAAGAAGAAAGTGCTACGGTATCTGTACGTGCTGACACACAGAAACCCTCCAGCTGTTTAACACTCAGAGATGAGTCAGAGCGCCTAATGCCTAATCAGCCTTAGTATTTGCTTAAAAAGAGGCATCAGGCTAATCTAGAAATGTTCCGATTCCTGCTCATGTTTAGTGGCCATTAAAGCAAACATTTTACTCTTCGAGGTTTATCATAGCAAATGTCTCAGATGTCAGCAACGTCTGCAGAACATTTGAAACAAGAGAACTCAAATGAAAAGAAATTAAAGAAAAGTCCCCAAAAGCTGATGAAATTCCTATATGGGGAAAAAAAAATAACTTAGAGAATGCATCCAGCATCCTGTTACAGGCAAGATAGACATAAAACATTTTGGGAATGTTTATATTAAATATTTCTTTTTATTACGAGGAAAAAAACTCTTTTTTGTGTGCGTATACTGGTATTTTAAACATCACATTTTAACTTCAACAGCTGAACTGTTGTGTTGAATCCTCAAAAAACACTGATACGCTACATGGTGCCACTAGGTGGCAGCATTCGACCTTCATCACTGAGGAGCAGAACTGTTGATACATAGCAAACTAAAAGATTAAACCTGTTTTTGTGTCTCTGATGTCTTCAGACTGAATGAAAGTAACATTATTGGTAATGCTGTAGTTCACAGTAGTCCCCAAAAGAGGCTATTGAAGCACTGCTTTGTATATTTCCTCATTTCCCAAGTGTTAAACAGATATGTGTTATTATATAGAGAGAAGCAAAAAGTGTCTAATTTCTAAGTCTCTGCTGTGGTTATTTTGGTAGCTAGAGTATCAGTATATAATTCAAACTGAAGTGTAAAAACATTATATATCAAAAATGTTACCGGAAATATCTTTCATAAAATATGAGACAGTTATTACTGAAATCTAGACTTTTACTGCACAAAGTTTTATTTAGGAGTTTCTCCCAAATACCTGCCAACTGTAATTCTTTGCACTTTCTTTGCAATGAAAACGCTCTCAGCTAAAAGGGGTCTGTGATTAATCATGAACCAAATATAGTCTTGATGTAGAAGAAAACACAAGGCTTTAAAATGTAGATCATTTAAACGTGAGTGAACTCCTTATGTTGCTTTTGTTTCTGTGTCCTGTTATGGCTCTCTGAGAAGTTTGAACACAGCCATGAATGATATTATGTAATTTAGTTGTATCAACAACAATCACTTCAAGGTGCTTTATATTGTAAGGTAAAGACCTAGAAAGAAGAAAACCATAATAATCAAACGCACACCGAGCAAGCACTTCGCAAGAGTGGGAAGGAAAAACTCCTTATTTAACAGGAAGAAACCTCAAGCAGAACCAGGCTCAGGGATGTGCAACCATCTGTGGTGACCAGCAGGGGGTGATATTATCTGGTTCCTCAACCATGACATGATATAAAAAGGCCTTTTTTTGTGGGATGGGGGTGTTTGTTTATAATCAGCGCTAATAAGGTGGAGGTAAAGGTCAGTAAAATCAGCTGAATTCTTATTAAACTCTTAATGCCAAGTTTTTTGAGAGTTTTTGAGACAAAAACTCTCAAAAACAATAACATACTCCTCTTAATGAAGGTTTTAAGTGGATTTCTGTAATAAGATCAGCACTTAAATATGTTTTTAACCACACTGGACTTTAAAAGATAAATAGATCATAAATTTAAAAAGGAAAAAGAAAGAATGACTTAGATACACACACTTTACCGGTAGATCATAAAGTTTTTTCTAAAGATTTTAAAACGTTTTAGTGATATCTGCATTCAAGGCTTTCAGCACTAGGTGGCACAGTTGGACTGCTTGCCAGTGTGGCAGCTGTAGATGGTTCCAGATGAAATAGTTTTGTGAATAAATTGATTTCCCTACTTACCTTTGACAGCATACGTTCAACTTAAGCTGCTGTCATCACCGGCTGCAGCTACCATAATCACGACTGTGTCAGCTTGAGTCTCGTACAGTCAAAGAAATCTGAAAATTCCATGTTTATTCAGAGGTCATTTACAGCGAATATATTTCCCAGTGGTACATAAGGTAAAAATAAGTACATAAAACATTTTAGTTGATAGATAGAGACTTTGGAATGTCAGGCTTTTCATTGCTAAAAACGTTTGTACATTTACAAGAATTGCAGGTGCACATTTCCACGTTAAACAAAACAAAAACAAGTCAGTGTGTGTACTTGAACTACATGACAGAAATGAAAGAGGAACTGAGCGGCGATTCATATCTCACCTCCAGTGTTTTACATTCACTTGAAATGTGTAAGATGCCTATTTACACGAAATCACGTAAAGAATATCAGACATGAGCGACGTATAAACTACAGAAATTTACCTTTAGGCTAAGTTGCAATACAAAAAGTGTATTCCTTTGGTAGAAAACATTGATCTCAGGGAAGGGAGAAAAAAACAAAACATGTGCAGGACATAAAGAAGTAGATCTTGCATCTCTTGCACGGCCTGTCACACTTCTTACATCCATGGGGCCAATGGGCTGTGGGACTAAACATTCACCTCATCAGGAGTGCTGCATATTCATTTATGTTGGCAAGAGCAGCCCGCTGACATACTCTGGGCTGTTTGCACTGGCACTGCGTTACTTGAAACACAGCAACTTCTGATTATAGCATGAAGGCGATCATTCACAGGTCGATCTGTACAGTACTTTGGTTCATTTTTTTTTTTAATCACCAAGTCTTTAAGAGTGCTGGGGGTTATATTACGCGCAGTGCGTCCGAGTGTAAACCATGTGCCCACAGTTACAGTACAGACAGAAACATTAGAAATGAAGCTGTTACATATACAAAAAAGAACAAAAAAAAGAATAGAAATCTTATTTTCTTCAGGTCTTTTCTTTCTTTTTCCGGACTTGTGCGTGAAATGGAGCGATTTTACTGCCATACACATTAGTAATTTCAGACAGTGCAACTCAAACGTCAGTAACTTCATCTGCTGGCTCAGAAGATTTTCAGCCGTTTGCCAATCGCTCTGCCCCCCTTTGCCACTCTCTGGCTCGACTGGTCTTTAGAAAGCGGGCAGTACTTGATGGTGTGCGCATTGTCACCGTTGGCACTGCAGAGGGGGCAGGTGTACGCTCGGAGGATGGGGCAAAGCACTCTGCCGTCTGCTGTCTTCAGGATATGGGTGCCGTAAACTTCCTCTGGTGCGCCGTTATTCCTACAGAAGACGCACACTTTCGGCTCCGGTTTGCCCCTCTGAGTCTGTTTGCGTCTTCGGTCCATAGCGAGCAGGTCGAAGCCAGAGAAGCTTCCCTTGTACGAGGGGGAATCTCTGTCCCCCAGCTGGGAGTCACTAGCGAGGTGTTCGTATGGCCTGAGAAGGGAGATGCGCTCTTTGAGATCATAGATGGAGATCGGCGGGGAGCTCGGGGCCGCGCAGTAGCAATCCAAGGGTCCGTCGTTGGTGTCCCTGCCGTGCCCAATTACGCAGGAGCAAACCGGGGAATCGTCCTCCAGCCCCAAAGTCGCTTTAAGAGACTCGGTTATAGAGTTGGGGCTGAAGGGCGGACTGTTGATCTTATTTTTGGCGACAAGTGTCGACAGCCCGAGGTAGTCGTTCCAAAAATTAAAGGTGTAATCATAAGGAGACCGCGCGTCCAGGTAACCGCGGTCTAAGAAATCCATCCTGTGAGAGCTGCGCAGTTTAACGTCCACACTAGTGAATAGGCGTTTTGGATTGGATGGCTTTCAGCATGGGGATCCTGTGAAGGGTTCCTCTCTCTGCTCCTGCTGGGTCTACTTTGCAGAACATTGAGCATGCAGGCGCTGATAAGTTGCCCAGAATAAAACACGGGGGCGTGGCTTGGTTCAAGTTGATTTTCTCTGTGGCCCCATAGGAGGGTCTACAGAGCAGGGAGTGACTGAGCTGAGAAATCATTTCCCCTCCCATAATATGACGATTAGCGCCGAAATCTCTTTGTGTTAAAAGAAAGTAATCTACACTGTTGGTTGGGTTTGAAATAAATCAGCTGTTATTCTGTTGAATTTAACGTCAGGGTGTGACTGGCTTTAAATTTTGAAATTACTTTTTTCTCCTTCAGTTTTTAGAATAGATAGATAGATAGATAGATCAGAGGGAATTTGACCTGCTTTCCAGTGTATTTTTTGTATTCTCAACTTACTCTTAGATGCTTTTTTAAAATTTTACAGATTTAAGTTAAAATTCGAGATTGTTAAAAGCACACCGGCTCCAAACACTTTAATGATCTTTCTGACCAAAGATTTACACTGCAGCCTGGTTAAGTTGTTATCCATGTAGACACTGTGATATTTTATAGACCTGGACTTATGTAGTTGGTTGGTTTTTAATAACAATGGTGCTCTGACCAGCATCATTTTTAAGGTCATAAGAATAACCTCGCCTGGCTCGTGTCACACCACTGGACAAACCACTGTACATTTGAATAATAATAATGTTCATATTTTTATCCTTAATGACTCATCTCAGCACAGCAGATTTGTAATGTTCATCTGGTTTATTTTCTCAGATTTACCTCCTCTTCAGCTACAGAATTGTGGCAGGAGGGTTTGATTTTCCTCCTGCGCTCTATTGCACTTTTGACGACATTGAATAAGATATTTGTTTAATGTCATCAAAAGTGCAATAGAGCACTAGTGGTCTTGTGAATCGAGGCTTCTGAGTATCCATATAACACAACCTGAAAAGTAAACGTCACAGAGATGCCCAAACTGTTACAAGGAGTCACAAGAACTAGGAACTCTTTTATTTAAGGAGGGCGGTCACAAGCCTTAAATTATAGATTATGATGTGTCTTAAAGAATAGCTCATATTAGACTTTTTTTCCATCATATCCCATACTAAAATCACACTACAGCAACCAGTACCTCTTCCTTTGTGCACATGGGCATATGTGTATTGTTTTAATGCTTGTTCATTAGACTAAAAGCCCCAAAAGTTATTTTTTTCCAATGTCTTAAGCAACTTTAATGGCAATAACTTTCTAGTATGAATGAGTTGGGGATACATCAGTAGCTGAAGAGACAAAAATAAAAGAGTGCCATCTAGTGAGACTAAGAATTGACAGGAAAATTCAAAAGGTGTAGGACATAGTGATGTAATGCCTCAAGAAGCATTGACCTTTAAGCACACACACAAAAAAAACCCATCTTGTGTTTGACCACTGTAGCAGATTGCATCCTTCACCGATGATGAACCTGTCACTTCTGCACGAAGCTGCACATGTTCTGCTTCCCCTGAGCCCACGGCTATGTGCTCACAACCAGTCCTCCTCTGCTCCATTGTCTCGTCTCTGTAGCAGGCCGTTTAACTTCATTAATATGCATTAAAACAGAGTGTGCAACATCTGTGTGTGTGTGTGTGTCAGTCAAAGCCCTGTAAGGAGGGCGCCCAAAAAAAGAGCTTGATAACTGGCCCGACTGCTGGGACAATGACTATGTTACTATTTTTGTCACACCCTCAAGTGAAATATTAAGGACAGTGAAAATTGAGACAAAAGTCATTTGCATGTCTTATATTTTCAAATTAAAGCTCAGATTCATTTTCTATGACTGTGGTGGTTTTCATTGATGAAATAAAACCCCGTTAAAGTCTACTGCAGATTTAGACTTAGTCTCTGGATATGATTTTGCTATTCGTTTACAGGAAAACAGAAACGGCATCGTTTTGTAAGCCACTTTGGTGCGCCTCATAAATGTGTCTGTTTATAGGTTCACGTTCAGCCGCTGTGAATATACATTGTGGAATAAGACCTGTATTTGGGTCACAAAAAGGGGGGGGGGGTGAGTTTCACTCTAAATCATGCTAAAATCTTCAAGAAAATATGCGTGCATCCAAAATTTGCACGGGCCTAGAAATCCTGGGAAGGCTTCTTTTAAAAGCGATTACATTCGCTGCTGCTGCGAAAGTTTCCTGTGAGTGTGAGACGGAGCAAAAGCATGAAGAAAATCACGTTAGCGAGACAGTTTCTTGTATGTGAGAATAAATTATCATCAGAATACACCACATGGTCTCTTTTCAAGGTCACCTCCAGCTCTGCATGCACAAAGGAAATCATGAGAGAGCATTTAAAAGATGAATGGCTGCCATATCACAATGGATAAATTGCGTGGGGGCCAATATGACATGTGGCTCTGCTGCTTTGGGCCTACCCTTTATTATTCTTAATGCAAAACGTGTTTGGCAGCAACAAAGGAAGTATTGATAGTGAATATAAATATGAAATGCATTTATTTATTTTCACATTAAAAGATTTTATTTTTGACTCACACTACTTGAAACCAGGGCAACAGCAGAAAGCTTTCTGGCATTAGAGGAGAATAGGCAAGTTCATTTATAAAACACCTTTCAAAAGACAGGTCAACTCATAGGTGCTGTACAAAGTAAAGCAGTAAAGAAGAGAAATGTTTGATTAGTTACTAAGTCATGGTGCAGTTGACTCCATCCATTTTCTTAACTGTTTATCCAGCTTAAGCTCACGGGGCTGCCAGAATCCATCCCAGCTGTCATGGGGCCAACACAGAAAGTGAGGCAAGCACACACACTCACATTCAAACCTACGGCCAGTTTAAAATCACCAGTTAAACACAGAGCATGTCTTTTACTGTGGGAGGAAGCAGCTTTACTAGCAGGCACAGTGAGGCCATGCAAACCCCACACAGAAAGACAAAAGGAAACAAGGTAGCTTTTGTTATGGATTTAAATGTTACGTCTTTAAAATAAGCTAACATATTTTAAATCACTGGTAGTCATCTACTGCAGCTTGGCTATAGTTGCACCCCGGTGCTGGTCTGCTCTCTAAAAGATGGAATAAACATATGGAACTAGATTTATGTTCTTTTGGAGTAAAAACCTTTGAACGTGAGTGTAAGTGAGCAGAAGCAGTGGGATGAGGAGTTACCATCACCTCTGCTATATCCTATATACAGATTACTTTGTATTAATGAACATTGTGCACATGTAAAGTTGGGCACATTTTTTTTTGCTTTATTACTGGTATATTTGCATTTAAATGGAGGTCATTGATAAGAAATATGCTGTTGTAAATTACTAGGTTTCATTCATTGGAGTCAGAGTTGATATTTGAAACAATAACCTCTAATATTTGAGCTGTTTTTTTAAAAAAACAAAACAAACATTTGTCCAAAGTGGACACATAACAACAAGAACTGAAATGCGTCATTTACATTTTAGGCAATAAGAGTCACTTGAAAACAATGCACGATAAGCTTAAACTGGTAACTGGCCAAGATCACAATAAGCAATCACTACTTCCATTGTAGCCAACCAGCAGTAACAAATGTTGCTTTGTTCACACAAAATGTGGCCATTGTTTAACTCTGTTTACTTCACAGCCCTGTCTTGCCTCCACACAGGCTCATTGCAGAGTGCGAGCCACAGCTAGTGTTTTTTTTTTTTTTCTCTATGTTTTACATGGATAAAGCTACAATAAATGCAGGGACTCTGGCTTGCAATGGGTTAAAAAAATCTTCATGCATAAATACGGCTTCAGAGTGAGATGATGGTACCCAGAGGCCTCCCAGGCAGCTCTGTCTGCTCTACAGCCGAGGCAGAGATGGGCAGCCGCTGCATCCCCATTCATCACTGTCAAGTTGAATAGAAAATTAACAAATCTGTTAATTAAAAGACCTCTCTAGACTCTGGTGTGTGTGTGTGTGTGTGTTTGTGTGTGGTGGTGTGTGTGTAACTCGTGCCAGCTGCACTGCTTCATTGTGCAAGCTACAGCAGCCTGGCACAAGAGACACACACAACACTCCCTTCAATGCTAACATACACATGCACACAAACACCCACCGCGCCTGCCGACCCCTGCCATTCCTGCCACTGCATTAATTACATAAACTGCATAATGTAGCCGGCCTGAGCTTCATTTCATTCCCAATCTCTGTCTTTCCCCAGACACAGACTAAGGGTAGGGAATCAGTTGGGGCTTTGATCTCTGACCTCTGCCTCCTCTCATGGGAATATAAGCCTGCGCCCCTAACGGTCATCCATCTGCACACACCCCCAAGACCCCCAGCTCCTACACTCAGCCCAACCCCAGACACGTGTCACTGTCACCAGCCGCAATAGGGAGCGCTAAACAAGCTAAGGTCAACCTGAAATTAGGGGTTGTCTTTCGCCCTGTCAAGTGCTTTGTCAAGACCACCAACTCGCTGAATGCCGCCTGCTATTACTTACCCCAAGACTCCACCCATTCCCCTCAACAGCAGGCATTCACGTATTCACACACATGTACTTAATACCCTCTCAACATGGCTGAAGTGGTATGACTGAAAGCGCTGCTCATCCATATGTACAGCTAAAGATTTGTGGACATTTTTTTTTTATTTAAAGCTGATTCCATAATACATCTTTAAAAATTAATTCCTTACAATTAAGTGCTGGAGTAATTAATCAGCAATTATATGTGCTGTGTTTTAAAATTCACATTCTCTGGCATGCACCTCAAACCTACGGTGGTTCCAGCTTATCCCAATGGAGGTTTGGCAAGTTTCTTTGTCTTATATATAGCAAAAAGAGTCATTGATAAATTACAAAAACAGTCAGCAGATCAGCAGATTTTCTTCTTCTTTTACTTTACACATCTTTGAAGAAAAGCTGGGATTATTGCTAATTCCAGGTCATTTCTAGCTAATTGTAATTATTCGCTCTCACCCGCAACTGGTCATGGAAGCTTGGTTCTGCCAGAGGTTTTCTCCTGTTAAAAGAAGTTTTTCCTTCCCACTGTTGCCAAAGTGCTTGCTCATAGGGGGTCATATGATTGTTGGGTTTTTCTCTGTATGTATTACTGTAGGGTCTACCTTACAATATAAAGCACCTTGAGGCGACTGTTGTTGGGATTTGGCACTGTAGAAGTAAAACTGAATTGAAATTGAATCAAATTGAATTGAAATTAAGGGTTTGTTTGACGACAAATCATAGCTTGCTTAACCCCATTGTGCTGTCTTCAGCTAGCTGATTTTGTCTGACCAAAAGCCAAAAATGTGTTACTGTGTCATCAGATAAAAAGACGATGGCAGACGAAGTAAAAACAACAATAACATATGAGATTGCAGACAAAGCAATTTTCATTTTGTGCCTGCTTTGCAAAGTTCTTTCCATGATGGGTTTTAAAGTTGCATATATATATTTTCACTGCTAAATAAGGGGTCATTGCCGAGGTCAGTGGCTGTAACTAAACATGTCACCAGAAGGAGAGCAGAGGAGGAGAAGAAGGGACGTTGTGGGGCACGGATCAGAAACTTGTTTAACTCGCCCAAATCTGCAGATTATAGCGGGAAGTGGTCAAAGGGCTTAGAGTGTATCAGTACAATGGGGCAGAGAGGATTAGAAGTGGATTCACTGAGCCCCTGTGATGCCCTTCATCTCTGGGGGTCCACAGCCAGAGCACCTTTGTTGGGTTAACTAACGGCACTTCCCATGGACGCAGTGAGCAGACCAATCCCTTTTTAATGATGCAGGGAAAATTCCATTGGCCCTGATTATCAGAATGCATTCGAGAGCCACCATTGTCCCACACACCATGTCAAGCTTTTAAACTGTGCAGCCAGGCGAGTGGGCTGCGTGGTGATTGAAGTTCGCTTGTAGCATTTTAGCCAGAGTAGAAACAGCCTCAGCTAAAACAATGCTGATATCTACATCTATTTTATAGTTGGAGCATAATGCCTGGGCTTTAATTGCCATTGTGGCCACCGATGCTTTAAATAAATGCGGTCTTCTTGGGTTTAATGGTTTGTAACGAAGCACTATAAGATGGTGAAACTGTAAAGGTAAAAGGTTTAATATCCTGTGGTTCCAGTGCTGTGGAGATTGAAGTCTTAGTGAGGAATTCCTCAGTTACAGAGCTGATGTGTGGAGAAATTGACCTAAAACTCAAAAAGCAGCTGCACAGATATTAGTTTCATACTTTTCTAGTAGATTAATTTTCAGAAAAAGCTTTTAAAACAGTAATGATAATAAAAAAATGTGTAACTGATCCCTTAGAAATAGTTGAACTTGAGTCAATAATAAGTCTTGTCTGTGTTGCACTTTCCTTGCTGATGATGGTTGACACCTAAGTGTTTATACACTAATCTCAATGTAATCATTAGTTTTTATTAATCTCTGTCTCTCTTCCACAGCAAGTGTTTTGCCCTGTTTGCCTCACCCTACCTAAAATGAGTCACAGCAAATAACTGCCCCCTCCCTGAGCCTGGATCTGCTGGTGGTTTCTTCCTGTTTAAAAGGAGGTTGTTTTTTTCCCCCACTGTCGCCAAGTGCTTGGTCACAAGGGGTGGTCTGATTGTTGAAGTTTTCTAGGGTCTTTACCTTACAGTATAAAGCCCTTGAAGTAACTGATATCGTGGGTGGTGTTATATAAATTAAATTGAAAAAATTGAATTGAATTGGTGTACTGGCCAGTGGCAAAGGCAGTTGGTTAGCAAAATCTACCATTTTGGTTCAGGCTAGAAACCCTCAAGAGCTTTTGGATAGATTTCATTCAAACGTTCACCCTAGTCTGCAGCGTATTTCTATTAATATGCTAGGACAACTAACAGGTCAGAGTTTTCCCTTACCAGTTTCAAAAGCTTGACATATACTAAACACAGACTGTTTCAAGATGCCCAGTTAGTGAAATGAACTGACAGCTGGTGGGTGATATAGAAAACTATTTCCGGCATTTAGCGCTATCATTGTTTAGCTAGTCCAGTATTTTGGTGATTTTCTCATTACATCTGTAAAATAACTGATTCAGCACATGAATTTGGTTACACTGCTAACAATGCCATATGCATGGTTGGTAAAAGCATCCACAGTGTTTAAGTAAAAGTGATTTCAGTGCACTGTGTATGAAGTGGAGACATTATCTGCTTATTGCAAGTTAAGTGTTGTCCTTGGTTTGCTCCGTGCTTAAACCCTTTAGTTTAGCTCTAAAATGCAGTAAACTCTATCCCTCCTACCTCCAGACCATTAGATCTCTGAGGCAGATGTGTCTTGGCCCTAACAGCGCACGCTCGGCTGTCTCTTGTGATCTTTCAGCTATGCAGCTGCTGTCATGTCAGTGCTCTCTCTCTCTCTGTCTCTCTCATCTTGCATTTGGTTTCCTGAAACTGAATTACAAAGAAACTGTAAACTTTAAGGGAACAGCTTTTGGTTCATTTAGGTTTGTGGCTTAAATAGCTGAATGGGAAACTCATTCTTGGTTTGTACATCTATCATGTGATACGTCATAGCCGTATTTGATCTAGCTTTTATATTGAGGTGGAGGTTTGGGTTGGTATAAAGAAATAAAAAAAGACAGAAATTAGGATTTTGTTTTCTTTTTAACATTTTTTTATTGCTTCTGAATGAAGTCTATCTACACTTCCAGTCACATTTGTTCTCTTGCTGTCTATTCATAAGCAGGGGAATATAAATCAGTTGAGCTTAGTCTTTGTGTTCATAATAGTGGTCCTTTGTACATATCAAAGAGTGAAATTATGTATCCAAAAATAAGCTGTTTTGGAGCTGACATTGATACCTGATATTTTCTGATGTCAGATTTCATTATGGATGGTACAGATATGCCAGCAGGTTGGTTGTTTTTGAAAGAAATAATAAAAAATACACAATCAAACTGCAGTAGGGTTTAGAACGGGAAAAGTAGTATGTCTTTAGTTACTTGTTTAAATGATGACTTTCTGAATAATTACCTTTTCACCATGTTAGATCAAGAGAGAGGTAATTTTTTCGTCTGTTGAACTTAAAACCCCAGCCATTAGCTGTTTAGCAAAAATAGTTCTATCTATTAGCTTTACTAAATAAATTGTAAAAACAGCTATTTGTGGTATGAAAATATACCAGTCAACCACAACATTAAATCCAGCTGTCTGTAGGTACAGCTGCAGAATCATCCATCAGAGCGTGGTGTTGTTGTGGTGTCAGGTACACAGACATTTTAGGGTTTTTTGGGTTGTGGGAGTTTGTAATTTGTAATCTTAAAAACTGGCTGGACTTTCTGTGTGTACCTTTAACTGTTTTAGTGACCTTTATGCTAGTTAGAGTATAAAATGTACCCATTTCATTAGCTTTTTTTTTCTCTTCTGACAATTCACATAGCTCTGTGTTCCTGCTCTACTTATCAAACCTCAGGTTAAAACAATCACTAATACTGATTTGCTCCTGTTAGTTTACCTACCATCCCATCTGCAGCTCACATATATATGCAGACCAGTGGACCCATGTGCAGATGAGAACAGGCCTGGTGGTGTTATGGTCGATACCACACAGGACCACAGATGGGTCCCTGCACAGTAGAGCCGGCGGCTGGCGCCGAGGCTTGGGCACTGGCCAGATGGGCCACCCTGAGAGAGGCTCAGCCTGTCAGGCCCAAACAGGCTGATCTTATTACTCTGGGCCAAGACTGGAGTGTGGTTCTGCAAACACACCCGCACATACTTTATCAAGGGAATCCACATTATCATGACTATCACAGGCTGGCTTCATTTAGATGTGTGTATATGTGTTTTCACCTGTGGTTTCATTTCTGTTTAAACTGGAAATATCAGATTTCACGTTGGTTTCTCATGTTTATCTGAGAAAATCATTTTCTCATATCAGGACAATGGTTTCTCCCTGCTTTTTCAGAGTGGGGGAGATAGTCCCTGTGCAAGCTGGTGCATTGTACAGCCCATATTTTCAGATGGGTTTTCAAGGCTAGCAGTGAAATTTATTTATAAAGCGAGTTTTGATGACACAGTGTCATATCTGGAAACTCATATTCAGTCTAAACTCATTTCCAGTGTTGTATTAAATACAATTTAAAATCATGCATAATCCTGACAAGGCTACTTAGAATGCAAATCCTTTTTTCTTTTTTATGAGATCTTAAAATGTTAATAGAGATAGAGCTCAAAACTAAATTTGCTCATCAAGCTTTCCAGATCAAGGTTGCAGTCAGGCTACCCAAATATGGATGAGTGCAGCTGAATTTGAGGCAGGGTGTTAGTGAAATCATACTCGCTATGCTCTCCAAAAGATCTCCCAGGATAAATAAATGTTTAAAAAGCTGATTTTTTTTTTTTAGGTCTGACAGCAGTGCTACATTCCTGTCAATGTGGAGTGTTGGGGTAACAAGAAAATGATCGCCCACCATATGGAGTGCTATCTGCTTTCGCCTAATGGCTGAACTCCATGTGTAGCTGGTGTGTAGTTATTTTCCCCTTTCTGCATCATCTGTTGTAGTGTTTCTGGTCACAGGGGTGTCAGGTTCAGACTGATATACAGCATTTCCATTAAACAGGCATTTGTGTTTCTTAGACCTGGACTTTCAGTGACTTTTCCTATACAAAATGTTATAAATACAAGTGGTGAGTAGAGAAGAAGTGCTAAAATATCACAGTGTATCAGTGAAGTCCTGTGGTATGACAATTTGCAATGCGGTCTTGATTTAGAAGGCAGTTCACATGACTCTCTTAGGTCCTGTGTCAGGTTTTTGCGGGATTTTTCCCAATTCCTAAGTACATGACTTTCAGATACTGTTCATCTGCTACATGCTTAAGACTTTTGCACGATACTGTAAATGAGGGCAATAACTAAAAATGGCAAAATAACCAGAACTAAAGCAGTTTTCCTGTACATCTTTTCTGTTGCCAATTTTTTTTTAAAAAAAAGTTCATTTAGGAATATGTGAGAGGATAGTGTAAAATGAATGTTTTAATCTGTTCAATTATTCGAAACAGTGGTGACTTAGCTTGTAATTATAGTGTATAGAAGCTCGACTGGGCAATTTATGATGAAAAATGTGAGGGCTGTAATCAATGTTTTATTTTGCCGGTGCCAAATCAGCTGCATTGAGCTGTCATTTACTCCAACCTTTAATTTTCGAGCTGCCAAATGATGTTTCTACATTAACAATGATAGACTCGCGGAGCTTAATGTTGCATGCTGCCAAAAAGAAATGAATTTCTATTGCCTTAGCATCATCCACAGTAATATAAACCATCCTGGTTTTTGTTCTCAATCTGACAGCCCTGAAACAGAATGAATGAAAAACCATCTCCCAAGGTCAAGGTCACGGTTTGGGCTGATTTAGGCTCCAAGGCCCTTCTTATTGTCAGAACGCATCTCCATTTGAAATTCACTCGAAAACAAAGTCAGGTTTGACTGGCAGTGCGAACGGGGCACGTGGGGGTTGTAATAACCGCAGAAGCGGAGCTCGATGGATGGGTAGGTTTTCTTACCGCACATTGATTTCCACATTTGGGTGATTAAGTTTATTATTTGGCCCGCGGCTACATTAGCATGTAATTATCCAGGGTATCCTACAGAGAGAAGAATATTTAACTTTTGAGAACAAAGGGAGGATCACGGCGGTCACCTGAGTCTCTTTCAGAGAGGAGGAAGGAAAAACAACATGGAAGCGTTCGGCTTGGTTGCTTTGGCCTGGGACCGTGTTTAGCTCTGCGGTTCCTCTCTGTCTGCCTCCTTCCCTCTTTTCTCCCCTTTTCTTTCCTTCCCCTAGCAAACATTTCTACCCGACTCTTTTGTTTGCCAAGATCCAGGTTACCATGGCTACCAACTGGCGCTTTATGAGCACCTCATCCCTCATCTAAATATTCCTAGTTATCTATGGTAATGAAATGCACACACCATTATCTGGCTTAATGAAATACACTCTATTGTCTATGATTAGAAGGGGAAGGCTTTATGTCTCAGCAGCGTTGTGCTGCAGTGTTTTCTGCCTGTGATAACTGCAGAGCTACTGGAGCTACGAGCTCTTTCTGCAGCTCTGTTCAGTTCTGTTGTGAGCGTCACACAATAAAGAAACAATGTCCAGTTTCTGTGAGCAGCCCCGCTATCCAGCCTGCTCTGCGAGCTCCAGTGGCTGTTTGATTGTACTAATTGGCTTGTCTCCACTCTTTTTTGCCTCGTGATGGACTCACTGCTGCTGTGAGCTTCACTTCCAAACTAATGCGGCCTATTAAAAAAGACAGATTACGACAATAAAATCTTTACATGCACCCCGTTTTGACAAGGCTACCGCATAATAGGCTGCAGAAGAGCTGCACCGAGCAGAAATAGAACATCATTATCTAACAGTATTCAAAATCCTTGCCTCTTTTGTGCTTTTTTTTTTTCATGAAGAAGAAGAAAAAGCTAAACGCAAGCAGCACTGCTTATCTGTTTTGTAGTTTCCCATGGTTTTGAAATCCCCTTGAAACATCAACAACAGCATAAAACAGCTATACCAGAAAAATGTGCATCTGATATTACTCGTTCCTCCTCGGTGATTAAAAAAAGAAAAGAAAAGAAAGAAAAACTAAGCCAGTGTGTATTTCTCTAAGAGCGCATCTGTGCAAGCGTGTTGGTGTCTATTTCCAATCGAGGCCAGGGTAATATCTGCAGATTGCATGGTTAAGCCACTGCATTTCATGAGCCAGTCCTGTCACTAACAGTTATCTCCTCACTGCCCTCTGAGGAGTTGTCTAGGTGAAATGATTCTCTGAAGCTCTGAATAATGCATGAAATTACGTAATGCAAATGGAGGCTTTATTTCCCCTGCCTCTCAGAGACGCCGGGGCCCGGGCCACTGCATTAGAGCAGCAAAAGGAGAAACAGTGGGAGTCCCCAGAGTAAAGGAACTACAGCAGAGAGCGAGAAAGGTCAACAGTAAAACCCGAGGCTTCTCCTCACGCGCAGCTTCGTCAAGCGCGAGTCGGAGTTATTGCACACTGCATGGCAGAATTGCAGAGCCGAGCGGGACCTTATTCACGGGGCTATCATGGGAGGCTTATTGTGTGGAGGCAGTGAAATATTCATTAAGCAACAGCCTGGCTGACTTCCACTATGCCTCACTGTAAACAGAAGCCCCAATCAAATATAAATAAAAACAGGAGAGAGGAGTGCAATTCGATCAAATCATGAAACTTCCCTCGCCTTCATACGCACCAAATTAGGCTAGGCTAAACTGTTGTCAAGTTCCTGCTTCAACAAGTAGATGATCTTTCCCACCCTCTTCCTCGCTCTCTCTCTCTCCCCCTGCGTGTAGACCTGAATGGCATTAATTGCCCCCTAAGATGACGGGCAGATGAAAGCGAGGCGGTGGTTTGCTGTGGGACGTGGGGGCCGGTTACAAAGAGGAGCTGAGGACGGGCTGGCAGGTCTCACCGACTTCAAAAGCAGATAAAGGGCCTTTTTACACAAAAGATTCCCCCCTTTTTTTCCCCCCCTTAATCTTCAGATTTGGGGTTTATTCGTGCCAGCCTCTTCGCCTTTGTCCACTTTGTGTCAGGTTTTAACGGCGGAGGATTAAATTGCTGTTGCGGAAATCATTGTTTGTGTTTTCTTCCAACCCGCTGCCTCCCATTGTCATGTGACATAATCGAGCGCTCTCTAACAATAATGAGAGGTTCATCTGCTTCCTCTGGTGAGAAATGAACAGCGGATGGATCGAGTCACCTTGTTTGTCTGAGCCGACAGTGGGACAATATGTTGTTTTGTTTAGGGAGAGTGCTCTTAAATCTTAAGTAGCATTCATATAAAAGCGAGGACGAGGAGGTCTTACTTGGAGGAGCCAAGTAAAACACTGACCCGCCACTTAATGTAAAAGAGGTGAGGTTGTTTGTCTTGTCTCTGCAAACAAAAGAGGACTTAGTGGAGAAAATCGGAGCGAGAACACGTCGGTCTGAAGGAATATATCAAACATATTAAGCACTGAGAAAAGGACCTCTTGCGCACACAGAGAAAAATAACAGTGGAAATAGCAATGTGAGGAGGAAATAAAAAGTAAACAAGAGCAGCTTCCTGCTGTTTATTCTTCCTTTATCAGGTCCTTTAAAGTCTGCCCGGATCTTCACCTACAGCCCAGATTCCTGTCATTCTCCAGTGAAGGTATTGGTCTCCAGCTGCACAGCCAGCCCTCCATCTGCCCATGAATAGGACCAGTCACATTTCTGATAGCATTTAATGAAAAATCCACCCAGGCTTTGGAGGGGAGAGAGGGGAGGGGTTGAAGGGTGGAAATGGAGGGATGGTTGTGTGAGTGTGTGTGTGCGTGGGGGTGCTCAACAAAGAGTGCCTTTCACTGGAGTGGAAAGCCTAGATTGCTCCCTCTCTCCCTCTCCCTACTCGTTCGCTCATTTTGTCTTTTTTCTTCTTCTTTTTTTTTTTTTTTTTTTTTTTTTAATTTCA
>VUQR01012642.1:6266-25728 GCA_015108515.1 Hemichromis elongatus | reverse complement strand
AGCCCGGACTGATTTTTTGTCCCAGTTCAGCCCTGACTTCACCCCAAATCTAAAATTTAACACGCATATTATATAGAAAGTGTGCACCATTAATTCAATTCATTCATTCATTTAAACCACACTTCGTATGTATGTGTGCATGAGCTGTAGCACAGCCAATCAACTTAACCAGATTTAAAAAGAAAATGTGTACATTTTCTAAGTTCACTTGTTTCGTCATGTGTTGAGATGAACGCAGATTTTAAAAACACATGGTCTAATATTTACATTTAGCATGTAATTGCAACATTCTTTTTTTCATTTTTTTAAAGACTCGAAACGACTTGAAATTCAAAGTTTACAACTTGTGACTTGACTTGGACTTTTACACCAGTGACTTGAGACTCAACTCTGACTTGCCTGACATTACTTGAGACTTGACTCGTGACTTGAGGATAAAGACTTGAGACTTACTTGAGACTTGCAAAACAATGACTTGGTCCCACCTCTGGTTTCTGTCACTTGCCACTTTGTAAATAAACGTCACTCATACCATCAGTCTTTTACCTGCATTTTGGGTCCTCATCCTCACAACACCTCAAGGCTCGCCCCAGCAGCCGTGAGAAATCTATAAATCTATTAATGGATATTGATTCTAAACATTTTTAAGATTTTTTAATGAGCAAGTGATAAATAACACCTCCTCATACAAGAAAAATGTATTTAAATCTTCAGTGATAAGTCTTAGATTGCAAAAAAACTCAGTAGCATAAATCCCTAATGCTAGCATAGACTGGATACACAAATATAGATCCATTTCACATCTATCTTTTTTGTCTAAGGTCTGAAAAAGTTGTTTTGAAGCAGCTCACCGACCATCTGTCAACAAAGAATCAGTTTGAGCCATTTCAGTCTGCTTTCAGATAAACCTGCTCCACAGAAACAGCTTTAAACAAAGTGTTAATGATCTGTTGATAAATGCAGACAATGATCACACTTCAGCTTTATTACTGCTAGATCTAAGTACTGCGTTTCACACTGTGGATCTCTATATTTTATGAGATAGCCTAGAACATTTTAACGGAGATAAGGGAAATGTATTGTCATAGCTGGATCATACCTGTCTGGGAGATTTTAAACTGTTCTCTCTAAAACCTGGTTATCTGATAATTTCCTGCTTCTTAATACTAATAAGACAGATTTAATGGTCATTGGACAACAAAAATTTCAGTACCTATCCCAAAATTTCACCTTGAAAATTGATGACTATGTCATAAATTGCAGGGTTAAGATAAATAACGGGCGTGTGATTTGACACGGTGCTCTCCTTCGAGTCTCATGTAAAAGAGACAACAGGACTGCCTCTTATCACCTAAGGCAGTCTCTCTCAAATTGTGGTACTAGTACCACTAGTGGTACTAGGGCTCTCTCCTGTTGTACTCAGGAAATCTATTAAAAAAAATTAAGATTAAATATATACAATTGTGGAGGTATGCAAAGATGACACAAGAGTTCCAGAGGCTCTTCTGGGGGCCACAGTCAACCAGAAAACATCTCCCCGAGCATCAGTCCGCCATGAAGAGCAGCCTTTCCTCATTGCCAGCGGTGGCGCTACAGAGCCCTGGGGGGCTCGTTTCCCTGGGCCTTAAAACTGCAAAGGCTGCACAGCGCTGTCACGCTGATGGTAAAAACAAAGCCCTTTTCCGTGGTGCCGCCGTGCTGTGAGCCCAGCCACCATCGATGAGTCGGAGGCCCCCAGGAGAATCGTTGGGGGTGCGGGAGATGCCGTCAGTGTGTCGGGGACTATCGCCTGGATGCCGAAGCTCCTAGTAGCCAGGAGAATGCAATACGCTTCTTCTGCGAGTGAGCGCTATTCCTTCGCGGCCAGCAGCACGGCATTAGCGAAGCTAGTTCGCACCGGTTACTGTCACAGGAAGACGTGGGTGAAGAGGAATCCGCTGTCGTCCGTTCCTAGCAAGGACAGCAAGGACAAGTTTCTCGGCCTGGAGTAGCTCCGCAGTAGCAGCACCTTGGGAGCGGTGTATTTCCCGGAGGAGGGTTATCACACAGCGGGTGGACTGCCGATCCAGCAACGCCACCACATGATGTTCTTTTGTGTCGTCAGCTAAAACACCACAAAGAGCTAATTGAGCTTCCACAAAGGAGGGTCATGAAGACAAATATCCAGCAGCTTAACTACCACAGCAAAAGTTAAAAGGTATAGCTCTGCTATCACTTCAGAGATAAATGAAGACACAAAACTAAACAGCAGTGACGTTTGTAGGGTTACTGAGACTGACTAGCTGGTATATAATGATGTGCTAGCGACACAGCTATGTTAGCATAATATAAACACAGTGAAGCTGGAGGATGAACGCTAACTTTTTTCCACTCAATAAAAGTTAATGTGAAAGTTCCAGATGGTTAGGAACAGATGCAGTGGCATGGCAGGATGCTCTAAATGGACCAAACTTAAGTCAAGAGAACAACTGCAATATGAGGTTAGTCATTAGTAGTTTGTAAACATGTTTCATCAGGTCGTCACTTAAAGACCAGATATTCCACCTGCTGTTCATGTTTTAATGCATTACAGTGTCAAGTTATCACTTGACACATCCTGTTTATGACAGCTAAAATAAATAACATTTGTATAAGAAAAATAATTGTTTTGTGTAAACTGTATGTGGTTTTAAATAGGGCTATACTGTACTTTATTGTCGGTCATAAGGGTGGTACTTCAAGAGCCATATATTTTATGAGGTGGTACTGATTGTGAAAAGTTTGAGAACCACTGACCTAAGGAACAAGTTTTACCACTTGACACTGCAGAGATTCTTGTCCATGCATTTGTGTCTTCGTGCATTGGTTATGGTAACGCTCTTCTTAACGAAGAAAAGTTTTAGAGTTTTACAGATGGTACAAAATGCAGCTGCCCGTCTTTCAACCAAAACTGTGAAATTTGAGCACATTACCCCAGTGCTGAAATCTCTTTACTGGTTGCATTGTCAGGTTCAAACAGATTTTATGGTCATGTTGCTCACCTACAAGGCTTTAAATGGTGTGGCACCTTCATATCTCTCTGACCTTTTGCACCTCTAGGTTCCATCCCGTGCTCTCCGATCTCAGGATACTGGCCTTCTAAAAGTTCCTAAAGCCAGAAAAAACACTATTTGGGATCTTGCTTTTTCTTTTCATGCCCCATCTTTGTGAAACAACCTCCCTCAAGACATTAAGCAGGCATGCTCCGTGGAGGTTTTTAAAGCCAATTTGAAGACCCACTTGTTCAGCCTGTCCTCGATGTCTTAATCGATGCCTAAAGTTTTTACTGGTTCTTATTCATGTTCCCTTTTGTTTTATTAGTTTTTAAACTGTACTGTTTTTTTTCTGTATTGTTTTTATTTATTTATCGTTTTGTCTTCAAATAGCTGTTCAGCACTTTGAAGGTGCTTTATAAATAAAGTTATTATTATTATTATTATTATTATTATGCTAACTTGCATTAACTATCTAGATGCCTCTGGGAAATGCCATACCTTTTAAAGCCTTTAAATGCATTCATGTGCAGTACTTTTTATAAGCCATCCCTAGCATAAAGTTTGTATTGATGAATAGCAGTGTATGCAGAAACCAAAAGAATCAATCCCAAAGAGGATGCTCTAAGAGAGCATGTCATTCTTAGAGGCAGAGTGAAGGGAGCTTTAACTCCTCCAGAATAAGGTACAACTCAGCCAAAGCAGACAATATTTTAAATACTGGACTAAATGTGGTTTAAAGTGATTTAAAAAAACAAACAAAAAAAAAAACAGGCTGTAGCTATTCTTCATGAAATATAGAAAAAGTCCTCATGTTGAAACACAGTCATTAAATACGGAGCCCCGCAAGTGACATGGGAGGAAAAAAAAAAATAAGATGAACTTTTGCGAGCGCTCGCAAAAGTAACTCGGGATCTCGCAAAACGATCCCGCAACTTTTTGACAGTTTGTACTGTCAAAAGGGTGCGGTACGGTAAGGAGAAGACATGGAGGAGGACTTTGAACATTTCCTGCGGTCAAGAGAGGTCCCACAAGAGGAAATCGCCCACACGAACACGACAAACTGTGTCTACCGCCAAGTACAGTTTTAATATCTTTATAGTTTAGTCCAAGCTCAAAGTAAAAATCTATGAATCGCTCAAATGGATGTGTGTGTCCTCCATCACTGTGGTTGTTTCCAAGGTTCAGTGGTGCTGACTGGAGGTGTATGGACTTTTGCGAGATCTCGAGTTACTTTTGCAAGCGCTCACAAAACTTTTGCTGGAACTCAAGTTACTTTTGCGAGATCTCGCAAAACCTTTGTGGGATCTCGCAAAAGTTCATCTTATTTTTTTTTTCTCCCATGTCCCCTGCGGGGCTCCGTAATTAAATGATTAAATGTTGACCTTTTAAAATTTACACTAGAAATCTAAACAATTCAAGGTTTAAACTTCAACATAGTTTCTACAAAATTTTAATGGCTCCTGCTAATGTAATGAGGAATTAAAATAGGTGACTGAGGTGATGAGTTAGATTAGGGAAAACAGTGCTTAGAAACTACAGCATGAGCTAAGTTAGTGTGACCGTGTGCGATTTACTTTTAATTTCATTGCTGTTGATATGGTTGCTTCAAAGACAAGGACCATTCACAGTCAACTGCTATCCTCAAAGCGACTTTGGTGCACCAAGACAGAGCTAAACCGGCAACAAGACAGAGTTAGTCCACTATGAGTTGGGTCAAGCAATCACGCGCAGTACTTATTATTATTGATAATACACTGATTAACTGTGATAAAGTTGCCAGTCCATTGCTGTCTAAAAGCTCAGTTTCTGAAACTCCATACCAGCTAGCTTTGAGATTTAGATATGTCAGTTTCACATCATAAATGATCATAACAGATTCTCCCAAAAAACCCAAAACAAACTGAGGTGGGGTTTATTTCACAAAAACAATTCAGGAACCACGGTGAACCTGAATCCTCTGAAGACTGTTAGAGTATTTATTACTGCTGTCAGTGTTTAGACAATAATTATGAACCTATAAGGAAAGAATTTCACAACTTAACATTACAACAACAGTATTTACAATAATATGTATTTTTTGCTAATTATAATTATATTTATAATATTTTCAGGTCCATATTTTCCTCTTCAGACAGTGTAATCCAGTCAAATGTAACAATACAAACAGTTTAAAGTGCCTGGATTAAATTCAATTCAATTAGTGCTAAATTAACGGTGCCATTTAATTACAAAATTTCATATGAAATGAAGTCAAAATCCAACAACACATTGTATCACAAAAGCACCTCAAAAAACTTGTGACATGGCGTAACCTAGCTAATGACCTTCGGAGCACTATTCGTCATGCGATAGAGCGGCTGTGGCGTGCGAGACCTGTCGGCGGTCCGGTTGAGCTTTTAGAGTCTCGCTACGTACATCCAAACCAGCATTTCATCTCAACGAAAGCTATCTCAGAGAAGTAAAGCAAGTGTGTAAGTTCATCACTGAATGTTTTAAAGTATTTCCACGTTAAGCTTAACAACCGATGTATGGAGTCACAGCTAGACTGGCCATTTGCCACCGATGGTGATTTTTTACTTTTATGGGCCGATGTTTATTATTATTATTAATATTTATTTTGTAACGGAAAAGATGTAAACAATGAAAGGTGGTGGATTGGCCAATTGGTCATGATCGACTCTGGGCTGGACCAATTGCAATACATCACTTTTGAGGTGAAAAGGAAGCAATCTGTCCCGTACTTCAGCTAGAATGAAAAAAGACACAAATCTGGAGTTATTCTGTGTGTTTATACTGCACAGCTGGCTCTTCTTCTCTCATTCTCTCCCCCTCCCTCTCCTGCTACTTCAATCATGAAACTGTTTTGTCACAGCTGGGGTAGCAGTTGTGTGGTGTTGTGAGAATGAGCCAAAAAGCAGGTACTGGCTGTGAGCTCTTTATTACAGAGGGTGAAAAACAACAAAAAGCCAGGATGGCAAGGACAGAACTAAAACATAGCCTAAACAGGAGAAAACTAGACACAAACCTGAAACCATACAAACATGGGACTAAGAGCAGAAATGTCACGGAGAAAGATGGGCAGGGAGATGCAAAAGTTTCACCAGGTTATACAGACGACACGACAAGGAACACAGGCAGGCACACACTATAAATACACACAAGGTAACGAGGGTACGACACACCAGAGGGGAACACAGCTGAACCTAATTAGACACGACGAGACGCAGACCTTCAAAACAAAACAGGAAACTCACGAACTGTTTTACAAACATAAATTTAGGGACTAACCCTAACCCTAACATAGCACAAAAGGGAGAACGCTCAAACACTAAATACAAGAACCAACCCTAAGAACTAATACAAAATAAGAATCAACACAATGATGCCAAAACGAAACACAAAACGCTGGGTCACCGACCCAGGACCATGACAGTTTTATCTTGTATTAACTGGGTCTGTCAGCGATAACCCGTTAACGCGGATGGCCCAGTTTTATTCATTATGTCGGCTGAATCTGAGCAAAACATAAATCACTCTTTTTCTTAAACATAGAGATGAAACCCCCCAAAACACAGACTGTATATCTGATACTATGTATAGTATGTCGATCCTATCTCTGTGCTGTTGAAGGAACAGAACATCATTCACGATGGATATTCAGGAAAAATAGGGAGGTTACTAACTGTGAACTAGAACATGGCTCTCTGTGGGCTGGATGAGCTCTTGAGGCTCATTTCTGGTCATGCAGGCAGTGCCAAAATGAAGGAATGCTCAGTGTGATTACAGGCCTCAGTCAGGGATTAATTATCGCCCCATGAATAACTCCAGTGAATGCAGTGACCCCAGGCCAAAAATGAAAATTGTTGGCTCGAGGTTTGGATGTGATTTATGTAATTATGCTTTACCAGCAGTCTTATTGAGATATAGATATATTCTGAAATTGTTGCCGATAGATCACACATTTTTGCTTAAGCATATCCCTGCTGCTGTTTGTTATTTGTCTTTGCAGCAATGAAAACTAAGCAAAAGGAGGTATTTGAAAACTAAACATCACCCTTCTTTAAACCCCAAAGATGGTCCTAAGAATTCCCCATGCCCTGAATTTTCCAACATATTCAAAGCTTGAGTCTTCTGTTATTTTACAAGGCACCCTGCTGCAGAGGCCTCTAAATCAAACAAAACAAATTCTGAACTGTCGTTTGCTTGTTGCGTAATCATGGATTACGGGGTCATGAGGGCTTTTGTACATGCATTGTGTCTGTTATGCTGTTATGAATCTGCTCCTCTGATTATTTCCACTGGCCAGATCTTATACTACAAACCCACACCCAGAAAAATAACACTGAGTTGAATCATTTATGTGAACATAGACTGCCCATATGTTTTCAATGTGCACAGGTTTAAAACTGAGTAATCCTGAATCACAAAGAGTTTTACTTTCCTTCAGTCTGAGCAGTTCACCATCTCCCAGGGAAACAGAAAACAAAATATCCTACTGAAAATTAGAAATAATTAAGAGAGAATTAAGATTAAATGACAGGCTGGATTTTTCAAAAGGGTGTTTACTGCCACATAATGCTTAATTGCCTTTTCTCTCTTTTTTTCTATCTCTGGACCTCACGTGAGAGCCACAGCTGTTGTTAATACCATGCTAGCACTGAATGTTCAGTATTTAGGAAAACCAATTAATCATTACAAATGAATCTGGGGGAAAAAACAGCACCAGCTGGAAAAACTAAAGATAATTGCTGGAAGTTATTTTTAATCTATTTCCATAAGGGATGTGTTCACATGCACACAGTGACCTACGCTGGCCTCGTCCAGTCAAGGTCTCATTTGAGCTGGGATGTTTACATGAACTTGTGTGGACCTGTTGAGTTGAATCATCCTGAGTGTATGTCAATATGGCTAATTATTCTTTTTCATGTAAGTCTAAATATTTAACAACAGCAAACACTTGTTCACCAGTTGGGCAACTTGAGCAAGTTTTGGTTAGTTGACAACTCTGAACAACATTTTAGTTTTTTAGTCATGTAGATAACCTGCTGAAGTTCAAACCAAGCACGAAAAGTGATTTTGAAAATGGTTGTTGAGGCTAGATGGGCTGGTCTAAGTGTTCCAGAAACTGCTGATCTATGGAGATTTTTCCCATACAACAATCTCTAGGTGCCACTCCTGTCAGCTAAGTACTGGAACCTGAAGCTACAGTTCACATAGGCTCTCCAAGACTGAGCAATAGAAGATTGAGGAAATGTTTATGCTGCAGTATTAAGACTGTAGTGTTCAATCTGGGCACAAACAACATGAAACCATGGATCCTTACCGATTTGTGTCACCAGAACAGTGGTGGTGGTGTAATAATGTGGGGGATAATTTCTCGGTGCACTTTGGGGTCATAAGTACCAACTGAGCTTCATTTATGTGCCTAAGCCAACCTGAGTACTGGTTGCTACAGGCAGCATACTTGTTATTCAGTATAGTCCTTTAATTTGATGGACAAGAAGTTAAAGAGATAGAAGGATCGATGGATAAATTGTGAGAAAAACTTGTGTAAAATTAGAGGAAAAAAGTCCTCTTTGGTCATTACCAAGAGAGCTTTTCGACAGAACGTATTTTGTGTTTCTGGTGATGGTTTTAACATTTCATTAGACCATTACCAAATTTTACCAGGCTTGCTAGCATTAGCTGATAACTTAGCACTCCACCCTCTCATCTAAATACAGTCACTGAAACCTCCAACCAAAATGCCACCAACCGAAACACTGAACCTTCAGAATGTGGACTCCAAAACCAAGAGATGACATCATGGTGGCCATCCCCATCTTTCATACACAGTCTGTGGATTGGTGGTCTATTTTTTTTTTTCACCTGTTGTGCAAATCGTGTAAATAATGGACTTGGCTTTGGTTTTGTGTCACATATATGTAGCAGTCCTAAAAAAGTTTGGCATTTATTTAAAGGCTTCACTGGCAGAATTCTCCAAATTTTAAACTATTCTTTTAATTTATCCATTTATGATTATATATAAATGTATACAAACTAAATGTGATGTAAGTTGCTGAAAAGATTTATTCGAATCAAATGCTTCCATTTGTATTCAAGACTATGTGATGCTGCTAACCTCTGGCTTGGTTTTGTGTTCATGGATATTTGCAGATAGAGTCAATGCAGATCCAGTTTTTCATGGAACTGTTCAGGGTCCATGCAGAATATTTTCCAAAGCTGGGGTGTTCTGGGAAGTTTTATAAGAAGGCTCAACATGCCAAATAACCAAAACCTCATCATCAGAACCACCTCAGGGTTTTTTTCTTGTTAGTTTTTTAGCAAATCAACACAGTACTTACTACTGAGGATTGTTACACTAATCAGCCTTCTTTGAGCCTTCTTTACTTTGCAGTTATGACTCTTTCGTGGTAAGCCTTATTACTGTGTGGAACCTTTATGGCCGCCAAACAGAGGTTTTTCTTCTCATGGCCTGTAGCCTTGAAGAATTAAATCACTCTTCTAGTGCAGGGCAACATCCACACATGGACCAAAATAAAATTGGCACAGCAGCAAGCTACCATCGTAACTAAGATTTATGAGCTGGATTGGAAGTGACTTTATTATACCATCATTGCTGCTGCTGCGGTGACCTCCATGGTACACAAACAACAGTATTGCCAAAGCGGATGTATGTGCAATGACACATTTTCCTTTCAAATCAACAGCTAATTAAAATCATATTGAAGCATTGTATGTTTGTAACAGCGTGAAAATTGTGTACCTTATCAAGCACTGACAATACTTGTCACTTGTTGTTTAACAAGCATTGACACATGTATTCCGATGAAGGATGAAGGCCACTTAGGAGAGCCAATGGCTGACAGGGGCTAAAAATACTCTGGAGGTTGCAATTCTCCACTTAAGGTTCCAAAGAAACACAAAGAATACTGAGAGTGGTGACACAATTGTTTTTCACTCTAACTCCAGGGAACTATCGGCGTACCACAGGATGAAGATTATATTAGTTCAAGTTTGAGCCTCTTGAGGGTAAACTGAGACTATTTAACACATTTTTTACAATGTGCATTATGCAGATAAACAATATTCAATTTAATTTAAAAGGTCATTATTCTCCAGGGAAGTTTCACTGTGAGTTTTCATCACCATCTGTTACAATTGGTTCGGGCAGCAGTCGTGAGAGCTTCCATTGTATTAGAAATCATTGGACCTGGGAGAATTGCTTTAAGAAACTTGCCACGTTGAGCCCTTTTGGTTGCCAGTCTGCCCCTGACTGCCCATCTGTACACTCACAGTGCTGTTCATACAGAAATCACAAAGTGCTTTATTTTATGACAAAATAAAGAAATAAGCATTTAAATGTTTTTTAAAATAAGAACATTTTACATTCAGAGATAGTTATACACCACACAAAAGCAGAACTGGAACAAAACATGTTATTAAAATGCCAGAATCGTCTTTACCTATATATCTTTAGCTAAATTTCTAAAGACTCTACAGAGTCACTCTTAAAATCATGATCACTACCTCCTTTGACAGGTGCAACTCGTACTTTAACTTGTACTTTAGTGAGAACAAAATATCGAACAGAAATAAAATATCGAACAGAAGTAAAATATCGAACAGATACACAGCCCAAACTACCTGAAACAAATTAAATTCACCCTTGAAAAATTCCTGTTTACTGTAAAATGGAATGACACAGATAAGTAGATTTTAACATCAGGACCAACTCAGCTGTACAAGGTTTTCTTGAGATGTTCATAGCCCAATACTGGCTCCGTGTAGGCTTGGTTTTAGTGCCCAAACCTGGACCAGCTTACGTTGTTGTGGCGGATTCTAGGCGCCACTTGTATTTAGTTTGGCAGGAGCGTTGGAAGTTTTTTAGGCCAATATGTTTCTGCCAGAATTAAGTTACTATGGAGCCGAAAAATTTAGAGGTTTAACCAACACATGTGAATGTGGTCCAATCCTGGAAGATAAGGTTTTGGCACAAGCTTGGGAAAAATCAGGCCTGCAATTTTCACTTCAAGGTTTTTCCCTCTTTTAATGTTTTTTAATGAAATTTTTATATTTTTTATTTTATTGTCTTGTATTGTATCATTTGATGGTAACTATTACTATAAATGCGATTGATTTGTTAAATAGTTCAACATAACTAGGCTCATTTATGTTCATTTTTCCAACACACGTTTATTGTGATGGATGATCACAGGAAAAAACTCCATTCGACTGGCTGACACTATATTGAACTGTATCATGTTGGTTGCCAGTAGACTAGTTTCCCAGGAAAATCTTCCAAGAAGGATGGGACACCACATGCTTTGGCTTAACTTTCTGGTAAGTAGAATCCTCTGAGACGAAATGTGCTTTTTGTCTTTACAATTTTAGAATGTAATTTATCATTAACTGCTAAAGTAAGACACTGTCCTTGAGATTATGTCCATTTATGAGGAATTTTCTTCCTGTGAGTAAAAAAGAAATGTGTCACTAAAACTGATGATGTTTACTGTGATGTCAAAGCATAAGACAATTTCTAATGAATTTCTTGTCTTTTGACTCTCAGACGTACACTCAGCCTTAGCCCTCACAGTCTCTCCATGTGTAGACTAAACCAGCATTCAGTGACACACACGGAGCTTTGGTCAGACCAAAGCAGCAGATCTCAGATGACGCATTGTATCTGCCAATTACTGGTGTTATGAAAAGGAGGCCAACGTGGCTGCCAACACAAATACTGATGGCTTTCCGGGACATCACCAGCAGAACACAGCACACATGGAACTTTTTAGACCATACAAGTGAAAACGTGACAGTGCCAGCTGATTACAAACTGCGTCACTGTTAAACTGTGGAAAGTACTTTGAAACTGATCCAAACTGTCCTTACTTTACAAAGACTAGGCTCAGGACATAGCCAGGACATAAACATAAATAAACCTTTTAGCCACAAATCATCCACATACTAACGATATTGCCGTCTGCATCGGTCTTGCATGCTTTTAAAACCTGTGCAGTCCTTGATGAATATATCTGGGGATTACTATGACAGAAGAGTCACAATCCCTGGCGTCTTGTATTTAGACTGATGCAACAGTGATGGAGATTCCTAAACACTGTCATGCCAAATTCTGACATAATAATAATGAGCAATGCAGTTTAAACTCTCAGATGATTACGATAACACACATTTAACTGCCATGAAAACACCACTATAATGTTTGTTCTGATGTAAGAGCTTATAACTCCAATATTGCAGGAGAGAGTGAATAAGAGGGTTACAAACTACCTGAAACATTTAACACTATTAATCCCACATTTTCGTTTTCAAACACGATACAAACTACAATCTCCTGGCTAAATATCCCCTGTCAACCACCTAGAGTAAACTCTTGATATGCTATTCATTATATCTTTATATAGGAGCTTAGAAAGAAAAGTATCTGATCATATTGATCCTAATGCCTAATCACACAACCCAAGGTGTGAAAATGGGTGTGGATCACCATCAGCAAAGGTTCTTTTTTTTCTAAGGTAACGTAGCATAAATAATTTATTCATTACCTTTCACTAACTTTTGCTAAATGTGAACATTTTAGATATTTAAAGTATTTTGGGCTTTCTTTCATTATCACATCGTGACCAATAAAGAGCAGAGGGCACAGAGGTTTTCTCTGGTAATAATAAGTGTATTTGTCATATTTTAACTGGCATTAATTATAATTAAATTTATAGCCAAAAGTAAATTCCATGCAGCAGTGAGGTGGAGCAGAGCATCCACCCTTATGACTTGTTCTGCAGCTGACTGATTCCTCAGAATGGAGACTGCTGACGTCTACTTTGTTCTAGTCATCTATTCGTCATGGATTTGCAGTTTTATTACAAGTTTCCTAGTTTTTATATCTGACACAACTACAGAGGTCTGAGTTACTAGTTATCATCACATCATGAGCAAAGACAGACAAAATGTTTCAAGCATGACCTCCTGCTCAGTTGGAATGCACAAACTGATCCCCAAGTAATATTCATCCAATGTTAACGCTGGTTTGAGGTTAACAAGAGCTTCCAGTAGAGAAGATCAGGTTATTAACTTTTGGTTTCCAATAACTGCAGCTTCTTTACAACCTTAAATTCACTTTTTTTACTCATGAAAGTGTGTCATGTTCGCTATTTTCTTATGCTGTGTGAGAATAGATAGATAGATTGAGAGAGTGAGAGAGAGAGAGAGAGAGTTAATCATATGTTACTGTGTTAGTGCCCTTGTACATTCGCTGTGAGTGTGAATGCTTCTATGCCACAGACTGGTGAACGCTGTCCGCCCAACACTAGACTGAATAAGTGGATGGATGGATGATTATTCTGTGCTGTAATGAAAATGCTGATCTATTTGCTTTCGTTCCAATCTTATTTTATTACGTGCTATTTTCAAATGTAGACAGTGGGTCTCAAAAGTTATTTTTCAGGAACTAAAAGCATTCACATCTACAGTTTTGTGTCAGTGTTTCAGCACTTTAACTCAAAATGATGACACAGACATAAGGATGAACCTTAGAACATCTCAGGTCAACAAAACTGCGTCCAGCTGTGACCTATGGTTCCACTATCTAAATCATTTGAGTTTTACCAGTGTGTGTTGTTTGAATAGTGATGCTTTTTAGCGGGATAGCTATACATTTATACAAATGCATCACAAAAGATGAATGGCTGAAGGTTTTTGAGTTTGATACAAGTAAAAGTAAGAAGGAAAATATTCTAAAAAAAATTTAAAAAGATCTGTAACTGCCAAACTAATGGCTCAAATCCTAATTGCACTTTCTTCTTTCTAACTTTTCCCTGTTCTGGTCAATATTTTTACTACATATTAATCCCTTCCTTATGCCAGTGAATAAAAGTTATAATAATATGCTATTAATTGTCTCACTAAGCATGCCTCTTTAACACTTCCTCAATCCCAGCAGATAGCTACTAGCAATTCTTAGAAACTTACATGATCTGAGTCTCCAGTAACCCACTGGCAGACATCAATAGGAGGAAATACTATCAGGAACCAGCCTGTTTATCAGATCTGAGAGCAGGCCATACGTTCATATTCAAGTTAAGGCGAAGCAAAATATTTACTTTACGCAGAAGTGTAATTGTGTGGAGGCCATGAGCTGGCAGCTTGTGTTATGACTTTTTTTGTGTGGTTTTAGAGTCTACTGACATTTATAACCCTGTCTGTACTTTGAAATTGCTGTACAAGAGTTTCAGTATTTTTCAGCACATTGTTTGGGGTTTCCTTTGTGTAACTGTATTTTTTTTTAACTCTGACCTGTTGGCTGGTTGGATTGCTGAAGACCAGAATGAGAAAAAAAATATTTGACTTGATGTTCATAAATGGGTGATGTTCATGTTGCTCACTATCTACTACAGGGACAAAAATGAGAGTCACATTTGGTCTAGTGTCTAAACTAAACTAAATTTAATTTGAATAGAAATTAGAATGAAAAACAAGAATGTAAAGTGCATATTAGAGCAGTTTCTAAAGGAGTCTAATGAACAAAGCTGCTGCCTCAGGATAATGCAAAGAGACCTGTTTTTAGGTACTGCACTGAACCACTGTACAAACTGTAGTTAATGGTGTAATCTTAAACAATATTGCATCCTCTAAAACATGTGTGTTTACTTACAAACGCAAAAAAAACCCCAAACCCTTGTGCATTTTTAAAGGTGGACTTCCCCTCACCCACCTCCCAATGGTTTGGTTCACACCTACCATTCTTTAATTGTCACGGCCTAGAGGATCAGCGAGAAGCTGAGCACCTGTTTCTCTCCCTCTCCCCCCTCTTTTCCCTCTTCTCTCCGCTATCACCGGGGCGGAACTCATTATGGGTTCACGCCCTCGGTCCACGCCTCTACCTGAGTGCTCACACCTGAACCTCGTTGATTACACCTGCATTTAAACCAGGAGGAGACGCTTAGTCGACGCTGGATCGTTGTCTGCTACCAGTTAGTAAAAGTCAATCTACAGCAAGTCGTGTGTGCGTGAATCGTGTCTTACCCTCGTGTCTCTGTCTTTAGACCTCCTGGATCCTACCCGAGTGAGTCAAGCGTCGTGAGTGTGGAGTGCGTCGGAGTTGAGTGTCGTGTGTGTTTGGAGAACGAGTGGACCCCTCCCTGGATTATCCTGGCCCCCTTCCTGCACCAGCTGTACATAGCACCTTTGCACATTTTGTATATACACTTGGTGGAACTGTGTGAATAAATCATTGAAATTGGATTCTCTGGAGTCCCGCGCTTGAGTCCACGTCGCCGAGCCATAACATTAATCCCTTTACTTTACATCGCCACGGTGCTTCATACCATATCTTTTTTTTTCCTTCTTTCTGTTATTTTTTTGCATCAAACAATGGCCCTTTTGGCTTTTCGTCATCCAAATGATTTCACATTCCTCTCCCAAGATATCAGTCTAGTGGGAAATTTAGGTACAGCTTTGATTCTGCTTCATTTCACTGCTGCAACAAAGCAAGAGCTCTTGCACAAGATTTCCATTCCATTATCCAGAGTCAATGTTTCTTCTGCCACCCTCAATCCTGGCAGAATGTTTATTTAACAGTCCGCCCGTTTTATCAGCGGATAACACAAACTGATCCATAATAAGAATGCCATTCAGTCTTAGTCATGCTGTGTCTTTTGTCCTCACAGTTGACATTAAACTGTTTATGAATGTCATAAAAAAACAAACACTTTGGACATGTATCAGCAAGTAGTTTGAACGGGCATCATGTATATTCATCTATTATGCAGTGCATAAATACATTTTAAGCCAATATGTTGCACAATGCTCAATTACCTTTTCAGCCTGGAAACACAAGAAGAAAATCATTCTCGGACTAAATAGTGGAGTTTGATTTTTATTTATTTTCTGATCAATTTCGACATTCGTGTATTTCGTTTTTTTCACACTTGACTAGAATGTTAGGGAAAGGCAGTAAAATCTTGTAAATAGTATTTTTAACTGAAACCATGTTTCTTTAGTTATGATGTGCATAATTGTCATCATAACTGCAAATAGAAAAAGGTCAGCTATCACAAGTAGCATAATGATCACTTCTTTTGAATTTGACAAAATGTGTTTTTGTAGCATTTTGCTATTTCCTTCCTGTTGCCCTTACTGGCATACAGAAACCAGAGTCATGGCAGAAGTTGTTTTTTGTTTTTTTTTTATTGTCAGTATTAGTAAGTTCAACTTCAAAGAGCCAAGCTGGTGGGTTTCTTTGATTCGCTACAGTAGCATATAATATTATCTAGAAAAGATATATTGTTGAAATTGCACTTATATCTCATGTTTCTGTAATGCATGGCTTATTATACTTGGTGTATTTTCTCCACACTATAAGATAGAGGTGCAATTTACATTTTGATTTATTTCTGTTTGTCTGTCTTTCTTTTATTATAGGTTAAAAGGCAATAGATTAACTGGTCAGACCGGCTTAGGATCAAATTGGGTTTTACATGGATGACAAAGTAAAAAGAGTTTGGGCCACGTTTTGTATGAGTGCTTCAGTTATTTTAAAAGGAAAACAGTACACTTGTAACCAAATGTTATCATTGGCAAGTCAAATATATCATTCTGTTTTTCAGTGGAATAAGTCAATTCCCAAACAGGGAGGGATTACTAGGCTGCATACTTATTGCTCGTACTTATCCAAACTTCATGCCATGAATAAAATACAGTTATTGAGAAATGTGCTTAGCGTGAAGACCAGGTCACACTCAGAAATATATCATGAGTAAGAGAAATATGATTTCTCTTCCTTCAGCACTTTGGACCAAATCTAAGCTAACAATTTTGGTGTTTGCAGCATTGTGCTGTGGATGAAGAGGTTCACAGAAAGCTGAAAGAAACATAAACAAACAAAATGCAGAAATATTCATAATGAAACACTGTAGCAGAACTTAAGATCTAATCTTCACCTTCCGATAACACCTAGCCATAAAGCTAACTGTAACCACACAACAAAGAATACAGGGGAGACTCTTGAAACTTTCTGGATTGACTTTCCGTCCACTGCAGAATGAGAGAGAATCTTTTTAATGCTGCCAAAGATGTTTGTCTAAGTGCTGGAAAAATAGTTATGGCAATGCCTTTTGTCATTATGGGATACTGGGTGGAAAATATGGGTGGTGATGTGATAAAATACAAGATGACAAGATGAAATTAGAAGACTGAAGGGCTCTGAATACTTTCCCATTGGACCGTAATATTTATGTAATATATTTTGCCAAAGCTGTGGCGAACACAGGATCTGTGGGAATCCTCTACAGATTGTGAAAGAACCTGCTCCATGAATATGAACTCTAGATGCACTGCATCTATGGGAAAACATGAATTAGTTCCAGACCTTTTTATCCACCAACTCTACCACACATACAAACACAAACACACATCCCTCCAGAGCAGTAACAGACACATCTGGAGCCAAACATGGAGTTTCCAGTGAGGCCTGTTGTTCTGAAATGCAAACAATGAAGATTCTCAGCAGTAACTCTCTGCCGCTGGACTCCTGCCCTCTGAGTTTTCTTGTACGTGTCTTTACACATATGTACAAATGTCAGCATCGGACTTACAACTATGTGGTCAAAGGTTACATAAAAAGTTGGGCTACATAGGAAGAGCATATTTATTTTCAAGAAGAGGGATGGAAAAAGTTTTTTAAAAAATCACATTGTGGATTGTACTTTATATTTGGAATTACCACACAAGTCAAGTTCAACATAATAACATCCCAACATCACCTGACCCTGACTCCGGAACACTCCTGCAAAAATAAGATACTGGCTGCTCTTTGTCTTAATGAAAAGAAACAAGAGGTGATTTTTAATTCTCTGAGCCTATAATCTTTTTGATTTGCAGACTTCCACTCGCTTCCATTCGCTCTAATGTTGCTCCAGCAAGCAGAATGAAAATAAATTGTGCTGCTGCCTGCAGAACAAAAGGCAGCCAAAAGACCAATTTGTGTATGCACAACTGCATGTAGAACACGGAAAGTACAAAGAGCCAAACATGTAGACAACGAACAATGGGGGAGAGAGAGTGTGTGTGTGTGGGTGGTGTGTGTGTGAGACTGGGAGAGGGAGACCTACCTTTTTAGCATCCAGGGAGTTGTTCTTGCTTCTGGGTTCACAGGAAGTTCAGAATATTTTTGTCAGAGCTCCAAGATGGCCTCCTTGGGGGGTAGTCTTATTTACTGCAGCAGCAGTGTGAACAGAATAGAGGTGTTCCTGTGCATTCCTCCATGTATCCCATCTGTAAGTGGGCAGTAGCAGTCTAGGTGGGAGCAGGAACAGCAACGAGGAAAGCTAAAAGGGGAAATGCATGTGTTTGTGTGCTTTAATGAGCCACATGGGAGGCTAGTTTTGCGGAACTGAGAATACAATACAATTTTCCCTGTAGTCAATCTGTCAAGATCAGGGTTTTTGGGAACAGATACAAAAGACACAGTATGGCTGTCCTGTTTTCAAAGAAGTATTTTTGCAAAAATAATTTAGTAGTATTATTTTTCAACAGGGACCTATTAAAAGGGCATCTCAGTGCTTCAGCTTTCCGCATCAAAATTTTGCAGGAAATTCTTAATTGTCAAACGAAAGTTTGATGAGTATTGGCAGCACATTGTTTGGACAGATGAGACCCCAAAACTGTGATGCAACATGTGAGGTTTTGGCTGGGACTACCAGAGTGAATACAAAATAAGTTCATGTTCACAGGAGTGCAAAAGATGAGTTGGAGATGACATTTATCAGCGCTTATGTACGTGAATGCTAAATAAAGCACAAGAAGGATATTTTGACATGATGCTCCCATACACACTGAAATCACGCAAACGTATTAAAAAACAAAAAGAAAGTAGTAGAATGAAAATAGTACTACCCCTTTTCCACAGCACAGGGCCTACGCTAGTGCTGCATCGAAACTGGTTCCACATAACTCCACCAAAACAAATTAGACTAGCCTAGATTAGACTGAGATCAAAAACCTTTCACCAGCACAATAACACAAAATATTTGGGTCCAAAGTTATAACCACTGTTGTCAGTAGCTATGGGAGGGGATACCACAAGAAATTCATCAGTGATTACCAGATGAAGTCACAGATTATAAAAGCATGAAATTTCCACATGGTTCACCAAGACAGAAATAGTGTCTGTGAAGATTTATGACAATCTGTAATTTAAAAAAAAAAACCTGAAACAAAGCTATGTATATGAAATTGTAGTCCTGTGGGTACATTTTCTCTCAGTGACAAACTCACTGAAATGTCTGTGGTAAAACACAAAAAATGAAAACAAGGGATCATCTGCAAGTACAACTACACAGCACTGGTGTCTTTGCCCATTAGCCAGTTATTTGTAAAGAAACATGAAAAACTACAGGACATCATGACAATGTGCTAACAACCAAACAGCA
>VUQR01012641.1:0-10869 GCA_015108515.1 Hemichromis elongatus | reverse complement strand
TATGTTTGCGCGATTTGCCTTATTACAAAAGCTGCTATTACTGTGCGTTGCATTTAGATGACCATCACGAGAGAGACAGACCGTCTGTCTGGCTCAGATGCTGGCAGTTCTCGCTGCAGTCTACGGGTGGCTTCTCCTTTCACAGGGCAGGGAAAAGTATCACGTATCCTTCCTGAAAAAGCAGATATGCTTATATTTCTGCAAAAGAATTTTTAATTCTCCATAGTTGATGGATGCAGAATTGCTTTTATACTTTGTTATTGCTACACAAGAATATTTATTTTATTATTATTTTATATTTACAACTTGTTTTTTTCTGGGGTCCTCGTGGCACCCCATCGAGGAGCAGTAGGCTGTGGATCTCTTAAGATCTCACTGTTGGGTTTGTAAGGTCATGCTACTCCTACATTTCTGTCTTGTTCAAAGATGACATATAAAACAAAGTTCAAAGCTAATCGACCTGTGTGTTCTCCTTTTTTAAAAATAAGAATCGATAAGAGAATCGATAAAGAATCGAATCGTTAAAGAGAATCGAAAATGGAATCGGAATCGTGAAATTCTTATCAATACCCATCCCTAGGTAAGAATGACAAATATGTGTTGACATGTGAATGCAGGATTACCTGTTATTCAGGATGTGCTGCTGAGTCTAATTAGTTCTCTGTATTGTCCTGTGTGCCATATCTATGCATTTCACAAATCATTATTTACAATACCTTTTTTAGCCTCTGCCCCACACTTTCTTTGTGCCCACACTAAAAGTTGATCGGGCATCAATACACAGAAGCTCCTACTGTGGCAGCTCTACAATTTTCTACTTCACTGATTTTGTTATAGTAACTGCTGAGTATAACAATTAGTTTCAGCAGAGATATCAAATACACAGTGTCCAAGCAGAAGCACAACACAACAAACCCTCCAGATTCCAGTCCAATCAAACATCTGCGGCATGCACCAAAACAACCGTGGAGGCCTCACAAACACCCCACAGGCCCTAAAGATCTGCTGCCAGTCCGAATGCCAGAGACTACAGGACGCTCTCAGTTGTCCTGCATCCACACTCCGATTGGTCCAAGCGGTTTTGGCAGCACGAGGTGGACCTACACAACATTAGGCACTGGGTTTTATTGTTGTGACTGATCTCTGTAACATTATAGTCACTGTGTATTTTATTTGACAAATAGCAGCTTGAATTAGACAACATATGTAAGAAAAAAAAAAGACAATCATCAACATTGTCAATATCAAGAGATATCATAGACAGCTTTTAATGTGTATAGAGAGTTTGTACAGCTTGTCTTGTAAAAACAAATATGTTTGGTACAGCAGTGCATGCAGAGCATAATTCTGATTGCAAAAGCTGTCCAACAAGACAGGCTAGTTTCTTCAACAAACAAAAAGCTTTTTAAATGGCCATATACGGAGCAGGTGGAAAAGTACTGTTTCTATAGTTTGTCACTCAGCCACCTTTTGACTTTGTTTCTCTTTGTTTCATGATTCTGTGCTGTTTTATTTTTGAATGTTTGATCTAAAGGTTTTATTGGAGTCTTTTGTGTTCTGCATTTTTCAGTGTCATCTCTGTGTTTGTTTATCTTTCTGCCTCCCCTGTCATTTCCTGTTTAGTCAAGTCGTGTTCATATGTCTTAGTCCTGAAATCAGTGTTTTTTACTTCATTTCTTAGTTTGATAGTTCCTTGTCCTGGGCGTGTTAATTCCAGTTTTCCATCTGCTGGCTCTTTAGTCTGATAAGGTTCACCTGTGTTCCAAATGTTTCCTGTTTTCTTGTGAACCTCATGAAAGAAAAGTTTGTGTATCTCATGTGTGTTCCACTGTCCCTTGTTAGAGCCTCGTTGTCAGCTCCTTGTTTCTGCCCGGCCTGAGTTGTTCTGTATTCTGTATTTTCTCTGCCTTAGTTAAGCAGTAAAGCTGCTTTTGAGTTTTACCTTGTGAGTTTGAGTCCTGCATTTGGGTCCTACTTCCTGCCTCATATTGATCCCTAACAGTGTGCACAGATTCAGGTTGAAATCTGGCTAACGTATTAATCTTATTTTGACACAAAAAATATTACTTTAATCTAATTTTATTTATTAAAATCAATAATATATTGAATAGAGTTTTATATAATATAGCACCTTCTTCATATTACACCAACATACAACATTATAGATGATCACTGACCTGCTACAGCTCCCTAAAAGCTCCCCTCCCTTTTAAAGATGGCACTTATTTCTGCCACTCTGTGCTTGCAAGACAGTAATCGAATATATGATAATCAAATGATGTAAATACATCATGCACATGCTCCAAGCAGGCATGGGGCCAGGTAGGGTTGGATCAGTTTTTTCCCTTAATAAATAAAATTGTAAAAGTGGTAGCCGCAAGGTCTCCTAATCGAATCTCCATTATTATATGGTCCAAAATGAATCAGATTTTGCTAAAACTCTACACACTTGGTTTGGAGATGTTTTTAAAGTCTGTGTTTTTTTGTTTGTTTATTTGTTTTTGAAATGGTTACTTGACTGGTACTTTTCTACTCTGTTTATGCACTCACAGCACTGACACAATATATTAAAAAACAGCTCTAATATATGAATATAGCAATATATTACACAAAATTGAACATAGATACAGCTGAAATTGAGGTTGCCTTCTTATCATCCTGAGTTTTATCCATTTTTCATTCATCCATATCCATCTGCAACTGTGGTGATTTCACACTTGACTTGACAAACAAATAGATTATGATGTGCTATCACTTTCTTACAACATGTTTTAAAAAAGTTATTCTCGTATTGAACCTGGACTTAGTTTTGCATGCAAACAAAGTAAATAAGTAAATTCCAGGTACTCATTCTTTCCTTCTTCACAGGATTCAGTCTATGTGTGTTCTTTCCTCTTTATACTCACAAATGCAATTAATTTTAATTTTGAAAAATAAATCTTTGTTCAGCAGATCACAGTTGCATGGCTCATCGCTTTCTGAATGGATGCCAACGATCATGGCAAACTTTTCTTTCTGAACCTTCTAATTAACAAATACTCCTAGTTATTCAATTTGTCCACTGAAGTTCTACCTGTGAAAATCCAGACGTTAAAACACCAAAGCTATATCAGTTTCTAATGAGCCATGAATGACTGTGCACATGAAAAAGCTTGATGATTAATATGCAGAACGTGAATGAAAGGTCATTTCTGTCAGGGGATTCAGGTGCTTTGTCTAATGAGTCTACTGAAGAGCAATTATATCTCTGTCTTTGCCTTTGTCTCTTTTTCCTTCTTTAATTCTTTAAGTTTGGCTCTGACCTTTATAAGAAATGGTGCTGACGCAGAGAACCACCCAACAAAGACAAAAATATACCCAACAGACGAATCTATAATTGAATAAATCGCTGGGGTGAGGATCAGATTGTGTGCATATGTAATGAACATATTTTTGTGACTGTGGTCATTGTTCATCCCAGAGATAAAACTCCTCTGAACATACATCAGGGAAGTTTCAGGTCGCACAGTTGTTGCTGTGCATAAATGTCACATCAAGATTTCAAATTCACAACATGTATAATCTGAGATAAAATACGGACAAATTTGCACCCTGTAGTTGATATTCTTTTTGAGCTTATAATTTCAGTCAAGTAATCAAGTGATCGTGATTGTTGTGACTAAAAAAAGGCACAAAAAAGTCTTTCTATTAAGTCAGGCTAACTACCAGGTTACCAGGGGTAAATTGCTTTTGCTCCTATCTAAACTAGTTTTCCTATTTCCTAATGTGACAACCTAATATTAAAAAAAAAAATCAATCACACTTTCTTACTAAACACTACATCTGTACTGCACTTTTAGATACAGTACTGTGCAGAAGTCTTCTCATTTCTTTATATTTCTTGTATGTTTTATAAAATGTTCTTGAGCTCTAGTTCTCCAGGCTTTTTGGGGGTCTTTAAGAGTTTTTTCTTTGGACATTGGCTGCTTTTTCTCTGTATTTGTACCTGATCATTGTCAGAGGATTTTACGCCATTTACCACTGACCTGTGAGTCACATAAGCATAAAAGTTAGGTGCCCTAACTCAAGGGATAAACCAGTGAGCTGTCCATACATAACTGGAGGAGGTCAGGAGAGCGATACAACAGCGACCGTCTAGAGTCAGTTTGTATATATGCATTTTAGTCTGTGGTGTTGGAGATTTTGTCAAAACTGATGGAGTTATAAATGCAGAAAAATGTCAGCAGATTTTGAGCCATCTGCATTGGCAAAGCCTTCATTTTCAACATGACAATGATCCCAAACACGCTGCCAGCACACTAAAAGCATACCTGGGTAGAAAAACCCACAATTTAATACTATCTGTCTAAAACTGACCTCCCCAGAGCTAGACCTCAGCATTATTGAAGCAGCGTGGGATCATTCTGACAGAGAACAAAGCAAATGGCAGCAAAGAGGAGCTTTGAATGTCCTTCAAAACACCTGCATAACTATTCCTGGAAACTACAACTGCTGTGTAGAATAACTGAAGAATAATTGAAGGAACTGTGACATGAACTCCTGAACTAAACTGATATAAATCAATTGCACAAAGATGTCACACAATGTCTGTATTCAGAGATCACTGCTTGATGCTGTTATACTTCACTGTTTTTAGTGAGAGGTATATTTCCAGGAGAACAATCTGGTGAGATAGAATTAAAGACTGAAACATGATCTTTGCTCTGTATGTTATATCTAAAGAGCCATTTTGTAAGTAGTTGTACTATAGTGTAAACACACAGGACAAAAGCACTATATGCTCCCACACCCCACACAGGTTTTCAAAGTTAAATGACTTCTTGTAAATTCCAGTTCTGTGTGACAGCTGCCCACTCAGACTTGGTGCTAGAACTGTGGCTTGAAAATGCATTTTAATGTTACATTGGCATCAGGCTTGGGTAGATTGTAGTGTGCGGTCTTTGCAGGCTGAGCTGCTGCATCAGTGTCTGTCATTCTGGCACATAAAATTTACATGGTGCCTGGTCTCTGCTCTGCTGTGTGCCGCCCCCCCCCACTGGTGTGTTATTGTCTGAGCGTGCTGAAATACAGTGTTTTAATCCTCAAGTCTAAACAAACAATATATAAATGGTATTTCTGGAATTTTACAAACGTATGGCAGCTTAGGGACACAATGGGGGAGAGAAACAGAAAACATATGACATACAATATAGAATAGGAATTATTGTGAAATAAAGATTCTTAATTATACATGAAAAAAGTCAATATTGTATGTATAATTTAAAGCAATTTTATTCTCATTTTATAGAGCATAAGGCAGGTGTATAGTTTAGAATAAAAGTACATACAGCGATCTAAGAATAGGGTTAAAAGATACAGTTTTATTTTCTTTTGCAGGAGAAATGAGGACAAAAGGAAGATAATATCTGACGAAACTGTGTTTTTCAAATCTGCTATCTGAAATTTTTCACCATATGTCTGAATAAATGTGATAAATCAGCCTTTTGTGGCTACAACACTGCCCAAGGTAAACAATCTGTTGCTTTGTGTGTGTCGCTGACTGGAAGGTTTATTTGGATATCTGCTGCCATCTCGCGGTTGACGGTGGTGAACTGTAAATGGAAATCTGGTTAATTAATCGGGCAAAGAGAAATTAATCAGCTATAAAAAAAAAAAAAATTTTTAAATGGTGGGGGTGGGGGGCTCTTTGGGCTTTTATGACATTTCTTAATTTAAAAAAAAACCCGATTGAAGTATTGAGGAAAAAAATATATAGTTTTGATGTCTTTTGAACACATAATTCCTCCTAACCCCCTTGAATGAGGATTTTTAAGGTGATTTGCTGTTGGAAAAGCAAAAAGAAGAATTTTCTCTCTTTCTTTTTAACTTTCCTCCTGATGGGCAGGGGGAGAATTAGAAACCTGTCGTATGTAGGTAGCCTGAAATCAACTAAGAGTGAAATGGGTGATCAATACAAACATGTACGTCATTCAATTTGTCTTTTTTCGTTCTTGACCAGTAGGTGGCACCAAAGCTCTTTCATAGAAATAGTATGTGCCCCGGCAACCCTTTGTTGCCACGTCTTTCTAAAAAACGTGAATTCGCTTTTACAGCGTGCCATTTGTATTTACTACGGGCAGACTCACTGGGCAACTTCATCATATTTATGTCCTTGAAAGTTCGTATTGCATAATTTAAACTGTTGCTTTCCCGTTTGACAGACTGTTTTTATAGTATAATATAGTCCATTACAATAAAGTTGTTAATTTTATGGTATATTTGGGATTTGGAAATTACGAAAAGATTGTAAGTGATCGCGTGGATGTGGTTACAGTTATGTTCAGAAAGTAATTTAAATGTTGACAGTTCTTGATTTTCTCGCGATATCTGGCAACCCAAAAGCAGCCTTTCTGCCCCTGAGCTCATCCAAAAACATACTGGAGGACTCTCTTTCCCTGCGAAAATGTTCAAAACAGAGAAACTGAGAGCTGTGGTCAATGAACGACTGCAGGCGGCTGCCGAGGAAATATTCAACCTGTTTGAAGAAGCTGTAAGAGACTATGAGAAGGAAGCGTTCCATTCAAAGCAGGAGGTCGAGCAACAACGGCGAAGCCTGGCCGGGTGGAAAGGTAACGGCAACCCTGAGACTGGATGGATACTTTGTAGCATTTGTTAAGCTCAGCTAGTCTCGAGTCTTAGGAAACATCTACTAGACACTTAGTCTGTTTACAGAAGCCAACAAATAGCGCCATTTTGCATCCCTGAAAGAGGGAGGGGGATGCAAAATGGCTGTCAAATGAATAAAAATTAACCACAAGAGTCTTTCCGGCGTATTTTAACCAAGATTTAGATTTTTAGATTCATTGTTTTAAATAATTTGTCTGATAGCTAGCTTAAAGAACAGAAGGTTTTCTTTTTTCTCATTTTTAAATGTATTATTATGAAATAAACCTGTTCCAAGTCCAGAATGGACTTCACGATAGTGTTCAGTGCTTGGAGACAGTAGATTAATAGCCACTGGGGGTTTTTTTCTGTAGTGCTCCTCTGTTCATTAATTAAACAAATAGCGACTGTACAGAGTAACATCTGGTAATATTATAGTTTCAAACCTCTGTATCAAAAAGGAATCTAACTGTTTGAAGCCTGGTTCATGTATCTACATTTTTACAGCTGGGCTCACCTGCCAATTAAAGTGCCACATCAATAACAGCACGTCTTAATAATTTAAAGACTAAATCCACCTTACCTACAGTAGGTAGGCTATTTATAGCATCTTTACATCCTACTACAGGCCTCTATACCCAATTTACCCCTTCAAAACTATATAGTACTTTCACGGATTTTTTAAACTAATCTATTTAGGTGATTTATTTGGATAAATCTAGGGGTGAAGTGACTGGTGTGCTAACAGACTTCGTTGTAGACCTGAAACAAACCTGTGATTGTGTTTATATATCCTGCTTTGAGGTAAAGGCTGTCAACAATGTTAAATTGTCTTTGATTTAGTGCTGAAAAGCAGACTTTAGTGTCTTTGTATTGTATTCATACATTTTATGGATGCAGCTTTCAAACTTGCTTGCATTAGTTGATAACTTAGGACTCTCCTCTCTACTCTAAATAGTCTAATACCTTGCTCAAAAAAAAAAAAAATCAACATGGTGGGGGCACAAAAGTTCCCAGCTTCTTCTGTCTCCAACCTCAAGTTCTCAGCTGAGGTTGGAGACGGTTTCTGAAACCCTCAGAATTTGGGACAGAGCCGCATAGCTGTTTAGGATAGAGTCATCGTGAAGTGTCAGCTCTTTCTCTGTGGCTCTGACTGTCTGAAAGACCTGCCATCTCTCTGCTCAGAGCCTCCGGCATCCTTTTATCATTCTCCTCTTATGCCCCACTGCCTTCCTCGGTGCAGCCAGTTTGTCCTCCTCTTCCTCTGTTTGGAACCGGTGAAGTTTTTTAAACTAGTTCTCTGTCTGGTGTGATGTATTAGTCTGAGGATATGTTGAAGAGACACAGTGGCTGCTGATGCTCCAGACAGAAGAGTCTGACTGTAGAGGGCCTCTAAAGACCTCTGATACTTTAAAGTCACATTTAAAACCAACCAGATAAACTAGATACTCGCACATTGGTCTATGTTTACTAACTCTTCAGATGGTCTTCACTGTGCTAGCCCAGGTGCCCAATCCCTAATCTCTCCAGCCACAGCCTCTGACTGTTATGGAGGGATACAGAGGCATTCCCATGAAAGCCACCTCGTCTTTCCACTGCGTTGTGAGTCTAACCCTTTGGTGCAGAGGAGCAGTATCTCGCAGGGATTATACTTTCCACCCATGCGAATAAACTCCAGCTCCTACTGACGTAATCTTCATCATCATGTAGTTAGCCCCAGAGTCCAAGGGACCAACCAGCGACTTATCTCACTCTACACCACAACAGCCAGATACATCATCATCATTGTATAAACTGTATTTTCTAAAAAAAAAAAAAAAAAATCATTTTAAGTTTTGTTTTAATTTGTTTAGTTTTTAATTCAGTTTCCAGAAGTTTGGTTTTTATTAGTTTGAAAATGTTTAGTTTTAGTTTAGTTTTTTTTTAGTTTCATTGTTAGTGTTATTCTTTTTCATTATTATTTTATGGAGGGCATACGTCACAGGCAGGATTTAGAAAAATCAAGACATGTATTATAATAAAAAGTAAGAATAAAAGCAGTTGTAAAAAGTAGTTGACTCTTAGTTTAAGTCAGGTGCCACAGTCTCAAATAAATTCACAGCTTTGGAAGCTCTCTCAAAGTGATTGTTCAGTTTTTGACCTCTCTGCTGATCAAGCACCACATTCTTAGTTTCTCAGTTTTGCCAGTCGGCCAGACTCTGAGTTCTGGTATTTCAAAGCTTTTTCATTCACATTTAACATATTTTTGTGCTCTCTCACTTGACCTGCTTTGCTGATATGTATGTATGTTGTATACTTATAATTACAATAAATAAATAGTGAAGTAGTTTTTGTAGTGTATTGTAGTTTTCTGCTTAATAAAATTAAAGCCTATATCTATTTTCTGATGTATGATGTTGTCTAGTCCCTCTGCAGTCCTCCGTCCAGGAAGGTGGTGATTGCGCTGAGCAGGATTGCCCTGAGAAGGAGACAAACCTGTGTGAGGATGACCTAGAGCTCCGAATTAAAGAAGAACAAGAGGTAGAACTGTGGCCGTCTCCAGTGTGTGAAAAGCAGGAAGAGGCTGACATCAAAGACGCCATGTTTAATATAATTTATGTGGAGAGAGGTGAGGATGGGAAGCATTCAGAAAATTTGGGCCAAACTGTCAGGAATGGTGAGGAAGCTCATTCGCCCAGCTGCTCAGCTCGAACTGTTAAACAAAGCTGTGGTGCATCAGAGCCGACCAGCGAGTGTCCATCGAGTGAAATAAGTGATGATGAACAGCAAGACACTGTAAAACTTCACTGGGGTGTAAACAGTAAGAGAGTAGAGAAATCTGACAAAACAGTAGAAAAAAATTACACCTGCAGCGTTTGCAACAAGAGTTTCAGGAATAAATCCATTCTGACTCGTCACGTGAAAACGCACACGGGAGAGAAACCCCACAGTTGCAGCGTGTGTGGTAAAAGCTTCATCCAGCGCTCATATTTACAGACTCACATGAACTCGCACTCTGGACAGAAGCCGCACACATGTAGTTTCTGCGGCAAGGGATTCACTCAGGTGGGAAACATGAATGCCCACATGCGTATCCACACAGGAGAGAAGCCTCACAGCTGTAACGACTGTGGTAAAAAATTTAGAGAGAAAGCGGACCTTATTAAACACACAGTAATTCACACAGGTGAGAAACCCTACAGCTGCACCCTGTGCGATATTAAATTCAGCGCCCAGTCAAATCTGACTCGCCACATGAAGACGCACTCAGGCGAGAGGCCGTACAGTTGCACGGCTTGTGGGAAAAGATTCATCCGACGCTCTCATCTAATTATTCATACGAAGACTCACACAGGAGAGAATATCTAGACTTCAGAAGTTACTTGCTCTTTTATATATTTCTTAAAATTTCCTGAGTGGGTCAGAATATATGTTAGATGAACCATGAAGAAAGTTGTTGTACTGTAGGTGATTTGGTAATGCTTCAGTCACACGAGTCTAGAGAGTGAGCAGTGACCTCGACCAACCACTGCTGGTCAGTAAGTGAAAATGCATATCCCTGAAAGGTTTGCAAGCGGTTGCTGGCTGTTGCCAAATAAAATTGGTGGCAAAGAGATGCATGGTGCTGCACTAAAAATAACCTACAGTTACTGAGGTCCCAGAGAACCAAATCAGAAATGAAAAAAATTCACTTTTAAATTAGAAGTTGGGCCGTGCAGCTGCAGCCAATGTGTTTCAGTGTTCCAGTTCTCACTTTGTTTGCATCTTCCATGCAAACTGCTGTTGAAATTGCAAATAAAGGATGTTTTATATGTGGATATACAGGTCCTTCTCAAAAAATTAGCATATTGTGATAAAGTTCATTATTTTCTGCAATGTACTGATAAACATTAGAGTTTCTATATATTTTAGATTCATTACACACAACTTAAGTAGTTCAAGCCTTAAATTGTTTTAATATTGATGATTTTGGCATACAGCTCATGAAAACCCAAAATTCCTGTCTCAAAAAATTAGCATATTACATCCGACCAATAAAAAAAAAGTGTTTTGAATACAAAAAAAGTCAACCTTCAAATAATTATGTTCAGTTATGCACTCAATACTTGGTCGGGAATCCTTTTGCAGAAATGACTGCTTCAATGCGGCGTGGCATGGAGGCAATCAGCCTGTGGCACTGCTGAGGTGTTATGGAGGCCCAGGATGCTTCGATAGCGGCCTTAAGCTCATCCAGAGTGTTGGGTCTTG
>VUQR01012640.1:0-11191 GCA_015108515.1 Hemichromis elongatus | reverse complement strand
TTTCAAGCTGTTGGGTTTTCATATTGCAGAATTTGTTGGGTGTTTTTTTTTTTTTCTTCTTGTCTGACCAATCGTTGCATTCCGTGTGACGCTGAGGGAAATCAGGGGCGAGGATCTCTGAGGGAGCATTTGGATTGTTTATAAAGTGTAGGTGAAAAAAAAAAAAGCTGCTATCCTCTCCTGTTGGAGCTGCTTCCCTTTCCACAGAATGCTGTATTTTGTTTCAAGTTTTTTCCCTTTTAAACACCAACACATACTGACTTGTGAAGAAAACAACAGCCCCCGTCAGCCACAGCAGGACCTAAGACTGATGTCAAGGCAACAAGTGTGGCCGCCCGCTCCCTCATGTTTTTGATTTAGGACTGGATGTGGGGCAAAATGGCCGCGTTTATGTGGAAGACTTCAAGGACCGAGGGGACCAGTTGTGCAACTGAACACCACCACACACCCACCCACCCACCACTACAATCCACCGCTCTCTCCCCTCACTAACACACAGGAGGGTACTCATTTTACATGAATGTTTGACAGATATAAAAAAAATAAATAAAAGTTGTGACCCAAAATTAACCAGCACCTTAAACCGAAAGAGATACGACCTAAAAAACACAATAGGACATTATGTATGATTATGTGTACTTGTATAGAAAGAAATGTGATATAGACTTGTATGGAGAAAATATCGTACACTGAATTTACCGCATGATCTTTGTTTGTAGGGTCTGAGTGACCACCTTTTGTCAGATGGATGGAAGCAAATCATTGGGTCTGTTCTGGGGTTCCTCCAAAAACCAGGCGCTGAGTTCTTTCTGTTGTTTTTGTAAAGATCCTTCTGTTGGTTTGCTTTTATTTTTACACAGATCATAGTAGTAACTATTTCAATTGTTCTCCTCCAGAAGATTTAAAAAGCAAGAGATGTAATGCATTTTGATAATAAAATAATCACGATGGTAATGTATTTTGAAAACTACCATTGTGATGGCATCTGAGGGAGAGTTCTTGTGTGATTTGCACCTGTCAAGCTGTCTGTGCAGGCACTATAGATTGGAATGGGAGTTACATCCATGTAGCTTGTACAATAGCTAAAAATGGTTAATGTGCTAAAATATTATAGAAGGCATCTACATTTGTCAGTGCACAGTCCTTGCACAGTTTCAGCGAGCAGGGCTGCTTCTCCTTCAGTTAATAGAACAAATGGCCTTCCACATTTCTGACCTGTGCCTTGTAATTTCAGGGTACAGTCTGCTTAGGTTGTCAGTGCAACGTAATCACTTTTCTAACCAGAGAAATCTGATCAGATTAAGCAGAGTGTTAAATTTGCATGTGAAAGTTTCCAAATGTATAAGAAGAAAACATTATTATTATTTGAGTCAGACAAATATAAAAACAGAAGGGTTGATCCAGCCTTTCAAAGAAAAACTCTGGTTCTGTACCTAGCACTTTAAAAATAAAGGTGGAAATGCGTTGAACCAGTGGAGGAGAATTAGAGCCACTTCATGGAAATAAGTATCAGTGGCTGAGGCTGGTTCGGTTCATGCAGTTTGTAGAGGAGGAATGCACTGGCCTGTGGGGTTGGATCCAATCATTTTGTGTATATTCTGATCTATTTAAATGGAACTCTTATGCAGCTTAGATGTACTTTTACCGAGTACTGACTAGTCTGGTTTTACCAAGTTTTCTTAACTGCATCAGTGTTTCTCATAGCTGTCTCTCTCCACTAGAGAGAAGCATTGAGCTGCAAATTGTAATATAAACACAAATGTCCCATAGTCATTCTGATGGATTTGATAGATACTCTGGCTCTGTTTGATCATATGTTCAGTCTCTAAAGTTAAAAAATGCACGTATACAAAGCAACATCTTGGTGAGCAAAGCTAATACAGACCTGCAAGTTTTTATGGTGGTGTTGCTTAGAGCTGTCACTAGGTGTCACACTTTCCCCTCCTCATGATTTTCAACAGTTTGCCCATGGAGCTGGTAAATGCAGTTACTTTGGCTCTTTGCCTTACAATATAAAGCGCGTTGAGGCAGCTGTTGTTCTGATTTATCACTACATTTAAAAAAAAAATGAAATGAATTAAATATTCTGACATTTTTAAAAATGATCTGAACTTCTGAGCCTTTCCAAACACTTTTTGAAATTTTAAAATGAGGTCTTTTTTGTTTTTTTTTACAAAAGCACATTTCTCAGTTACAGCATCTGCTAAGTTGTTTTCAGAATGCTATATATGTGTGTGACTGCACTCTTAATTATTGCAAATAATTAAAACATAGGTGAACTACACACTAAACATGTTTTAGAACATCATGCAAGTTTTAGAAGTAAATGAGTTACAGCAATTAACTCCTCAGTGACCTGGAGAATTGCACTGACTGTCTCGACTGAACAACATTTCTTTTCTGTTCAGTTGGTAAATGTGTATTCCTTTACTGCAATCATTTTCACCCAGCAACAGCAAACATCCTCCTGCAACCACTTGCAAACCAGTCGTGGCATACAGATTTTTCCCTCATGACCAGTAGGTGCCAGGTGGCCACCCCTGTCTGAATATTGAAGGATGGATAGATGGATGTTATTGAAGTAAAGCTGACGAAAACAGGTTTACTGCGCCTTTTGTCCCACTCACATTATGTTGACACTGCCAGTGGACAAGGATCAGAGGCAGCAGGGAGAATGTAATGTGGCATTCAAATGCAGGAGAATAAGAGTTTCTTTTCTTGGATCTGACCGTGCATATGTCGTAAATTAAACAGAGAAAGGCCTGAGCAGATGGACGCATGACAAAAGTGGAAGGCTGAGAGGAGGCACAGCAGGGAGCTGTGTTACTATCCAGGACACACTGCAAGGCAACAAAGAAAGCAGCGATCACCCATGACTTACCACGTAGCCTGCTGCCCCTGGTCATTTTTTAGCTGCACAGTCAGGGTTATAAATAACAACAGGAAACACGGCTGACCAACACAGGGGTAGACAGTTGGGCCAGGACAAGCAGTTAAGCATATCCATTCATGTATTCATGTCAAGCTTTGAATAGGAGGAACATTCATAAAAAATGTATAGAGTTTAACTGCGTTGTTAGCCTTATACTCTCATAGCTTAGTAGCTTGCTCTTGTAGACAGGGGTCCAACCACCAACCTTCCGATTAGCAGATGACCTGCTCTACCCCCTGAACTGCAGCCACCATGTTTAGTGCTCTTGGAAATGGAATTCCTCCCCAGACTTTATATTCCCTATTTCATCAGGGATACCCTCATAGTTTTATAGGAATAGCAAATAAATTAGTAAGGCAGAACATTTAAAAAAAAAAATGTCTTTGTGTTTCAAATCCATCTGTCTAAACAGAAGATCTTCCTGATCGATCTCAGTAACTTTGCAGAGGATTACATTTGTAGAGAATATGTGTTGATGCTCCTCTTCTATCTCCCACAAACTGCTGTGGCTGGATGACATTTGACCCTTCCAAGATGGCGTACACCTTTTCTGACAGCTGGATGAAACAAAATCCTGGAATGCTCATCTGTTTACAATGTCACAGCAGTCATAAGGGATTCCTTCCCTGTAGCTGCCATGACACATCCAAGGTGGCTCACGTTCACAGGAATTTGGCCTTTCAAAACAGACATTTTCAGTCATGCAGATGTTGTGCCATGACAGATGTGTCAGGATAGTGAGATGATCTCACTATCCTGACACATCTGTCACATGTTTAGTGACCACTGTGCCTTTTATTGCGCCAACCTTGAGCCTTCTATACATTCTGTCCTTGGTGCCACTGTGTCTGCTTCTATGCTATCCTCTGTTGCGTTGATGGTGCCTGCCACTGGAGCAAGCCACAGTCTTACTCAGTTAACTCATATTGTCCTTTATGATAATCACTCCTTCGCTTAACATTATTCACCAAATAAATGCAGTGTAGTATTATCTTAGTGAAGTACAGGACTCAAGTAAACAGGAGAGAGCACAATTAGTCACCCATCACACAGGTGTGCCATAATCCTTTGAGGATTCTTAACTCTTTGCTTTGTTCCTTGATAATTCAACTTAGCAGCTAGCTGGCTAATGTTGTTGCCAGCAAGATATGATCTGAAGCCCCAATTTGTTTTGCTCTCATTCAGTGTTTGTGTTGGAGTCCGTGTTGTGCTTGGTGCAACATCTCCCGAGTCCATTTCCAGGCTAGTACTGGTCACCATTGGAGAGGCATCCACAGTCTCTTAGAGGCAACCCAGAGTGTCAGATCGTGTTTTAAAGATTTAGGAATCGGGGCTTCACTAGTATTACTGGAATCACTATGGAATCACTGGTTCTCTTGCATTAAGGCTTCTCATAGACATGTATGTAAATGGAATGAAAGACTTTAACTAATGTTACATATAACGTTCATTCATCATCAGTCAATCAGTATTCCCTGTAAAGACATTTCCATTATATTTCATTTGAATCACGAGCTTTGCTCCTCTGTGTCAATAAAAACAGAAACTAAAATAGTTAGTTAACTGGTTTATTATTTTTAAAACAATGACACTAATGGTGATAAAAAGGTCATACGGCACTGGCAGCCATGCTGGACAAACATTCCTGCTTCACTACTGAGAAACATCAAGCATCCCATAAACATACTAACACTCAAACAAAAGCAGAGAAAAAAGCAAACAAATATAAACCAATCATTTTCATCTTGATTAGGTACAATTAAATGACAGCGATGGAAAGGAAGACCGAATCTTTTTAATTTATATATTTATTTGCATGGATGTGTCTTTGACATATGACTCATTCAGTGCAGCTCAAATGTCATTGCTGCGTATGCCACAAATTATTCAAGAAAAAAAAAAGATAGTAAATACGAATTTACTTTTGCTGTTATTAGTACAACTGTTGAAATGGTTTTAAGTTGAATAGATTGGAGGAAGACAGGGTGTTGTATAAGTGGAGTGAGGCGCACACAGGTGGACTACATCGTATGCAGAAGGCGCAATCTGAAAGAGGTAGGAGACTGCACGGTGGTCGCACAAGAGAATTTAACTAGGCAGGAAAACATGGTAGTCTGTAGGATGACTTCAAACATCAAGAAGAAGGAAGCGAATGAAGGCAGGGGCTCAGGGAGGAATTGAGACATGCTCTGGATGGAAGGGAAGAATTGCAAGCTGACTGGGAAAATACAGCTGTAGTGCTGAAGGTAACTTCCAAGCAATTTGGTGTGTCCTCTGGACAGACAAAAGAGGACAAGGAGACATGGTGGTGAGAAGTACAGAAAAGCATTCAAAGTAGGAGTATTGGAAGGCTATGCTTATGGCAAAAAATGGAAAAACGGGGGAAAGAACTTGAGACTGAGATGGAAAGGATGTGCAGCGGGTCAGGATGATTAACTAATGGAAATGTTAATGAGTGAAGAGTATTTTGACAAGACACAGAAAACAGAAGAAATATTCAGAGAAACTGAAAAACGAAGAAAGTGAGAAATAGAGGAGGACAGGTGGTGGACAGTTTTTGAATCAGGACGTGCAGAGGTATACGTGAGGGCAGCTATGAAGACAATAGAGAGTGGAAAGACAGTTGGTCCAGATGACATAGCTGTGAATGTATGAAGGAATGTGGTTAACCATTCAAAGCAACAGACACTGCAACAGAGAGGTGAGGCAGGGTGATATGTGATAGAAGAGTTGCAGTGGAAGCGAAGGCCTACAAGGTGGTGGTGAGACCTGCTATGTGTGGCTACAGAGGTGGCTCACAATGATAAGAGGCTGAGAGGGAGGTGGTGGCTAAATTGAAGATGTTAAGATTTAATTCAGATTGACCAGAAAGGACAAGAATGAGAAATGAGTACATGAGAAAGACATCTCTGATTGAGTGGTTTGGAGATAAAGTTGGAGAGAAAAGGATATTCAGTAAGGAGCTGCCAGGCAGGAGGAAAAGAGGAAACATCAGCGGAGGATCGTGGGAAGAGGATAACAGGGACAGGGAGAGATGGACGCAGATGATCCGCTGTGGTGAGCCCTACAGGGATCTGCCAAAATTAGTACTGATACATGCGTTATAAACATATACATATTTTTAAACGCTTGTGCAAAAACTAGTTGAGAAATCTAAACTGGAAACTTTAACCCTGAGAATATCTCACAAATCAAAAGATTCTTAACAATCTTGACTACTCCAGCCAGTTTAGGTATTAAACCACTGAGGATCAAAAGTCAGACTAATATTACTGACATTTGAAATTATACGATGATTAAACTGGATAAGCTAGATAAGAATGGATCCATGGATGGATGTTTTAATACACCTCAGCAGGAAAAAGGCTGACAGAGAATGAAAGGGTTGTCTGTGAGTGCAACATCATACCACTAAGGATGCTCAGGAAACTCCTCTAAAGGTTAAATCTGCATACTTTCATTTATTTTATGCCTCTGTGTGTCTACCACTATACCAGTGTTTTGAATATAGATTGTAAATTTAATGCTCTTGATGATGTTCTGGTATTTTTTAAACATGCTTAAACTGCAAAATTAGAGTGTCTTCATCTGACAGCACTGGCATCATTTGCCTCCTACAAACTACACTGATATACAAATCCAAAACACGGTTACGAATTAGCTTTGATATTTGGTCAAAATTGAGGTAAGATCCAAACTTTTCTTCTGACATCCCAGTTTAAATTTTAAAGAAAATATACTGTAAAATGTACAATTTATGAGGAAAACAGATAACCAGACTTCAGTTTTTTAACCTTTAACTGCTTAGCTGTGGCTAGCCCTTTTTTTCATTAAATAAATGAGATTCTCCAGCTTCTTAATTGAATTTCAGTTGTGGGGAAAATATTAAACACACACACAAAAAAAATCCCAGAGTAATCCTTAAAGCAAGTAAAGTCACATCATGTGACTTTTTTTCTTTTCGATTAAACGCCAATAGAATTGCCTTTTACAGCATTTAATTCATAATAAATGATTAAACTAGCCCCTGACTGTAAATGGGCGGGCTAACTAAAGCATCTTAAAGACTTTTTGTATTATTGGTAATCACAAAAAAGACATAAAATAAAGGTTTCACAATGGCTAATAGCCTTAAAACTTTTTCAGTGTGCACTCTTTCTGTAATACTGCTCTCTGCATGCTAGGTTCATTCAAACGTGGTGTCAGCGCCATGAAAAACACAAAGCTTCTTCTGCTGTTTTTTAAGAGCACCTTCCCAAAGGTTTTTATGCCACCACGACAGAATCCTAAATGTTTTCCTTCAGAAAAGTATCCATGAGTTTTTTTTAGCCCAGCCTATTAGGGGACGATCTGAACTTGCCGCCTGTGTTGACTTTGTAATCATGCAACATCAGCACTGGTGTATTAGTGCGTCCATCAAAACAAAGCTCTAGATTCTATTTCCATTGGCAGTGTAATATGGTGTCAGTTATTCTCTGACTTTACAGTGCTGTTGGATTAAATCTGTCTGATCTTCAGACCACAACTTGGAAAAAGCAAGTTTAAAACTTTAAAAACATAGACGTAAATAATGATCACATGATAGTCATTCTTTCCACATTCTCATTCAGTTGTGCCCTCCAAAATGAAAATGCCTTTTATAATCATCATGTCAAATTCAGGTAAGCATGAACCAGCTGTCTGTGTCCATATAAGAGTAGCTACACTGTATGGGCTTCTATTTCTTGCCCCCTTAATGCCCTTCAACTGGTGTGTATGTAGCATGGACAGTGCAGCAGACTGCCCGCTTGACTGGATAGAGTCTGAGCCCCAGCATCGTCTTTTAGGCCTGAGATAGATGCAGCATGCAGGGCTGTTTTTGTACATACAAACAGAACCCAGCTGACGATGTCGCCCCTTTGACAAACAAACCAAAAACTGTAATGTTGTGAAATATGAATGAATGAAACAGCCGGTTTGGGCTGTCATGGGCTAAAGGACAAACACATTACACTTTTAACAGCTTGTGAATATGTTGTTTCACATATGGGCAACAAAATGCTTAAAAGTATGTAATTACCCTGTTTCCATAGAAACATGTTTATTTCGACGTTCCTGGGCTCGGACCTTATCATGTACAAAGACAAGTTGAAAATTAAGCTAAAAAAGACTTCAAAGTGACACTTTGTCTAAAGTGTACAAAAGTTTTTTTTCATTTCTTTTTTGTTCTTATAAGTAGCACCTGTGTGCTTTTACATATGCACTTCTTCTTTTGACTTTTAAAGCTGTAAAGTGCTTTTTTCTCCATTCAATATTTTTTTTTCAAAGGAGTTCATTAACTCTGCGATCTTTGATGTATACCATGTTGGTGAATGATTTTATCCCAGAGTTTGGTAAAGGTGATCATCCCACTTTCTCTCAGGTTTTGTTTCTTCTCAGTTTGCCTTTGTTAGATTAGTCCGTGTCTGTCCTCTTTCACAAACTTCGACCTCCAAAATCCAAACCAAAAACCTTTAACCTGAAGAGCTTAGGACAGCAGGTGGAGGAGGTGAAGTATCAGGAAACGAGGCACAAAACTGGAAGAGGTGGAGGAGATCTTTGGTTCTCAATGGAACCGCTGAACACCAAATCTTGGATCCTTAGTTTCTTGTATTTCAATCTGGTTAAGAAACAGAGACAAAGAACAGAAACAGTGTTGGGACAGCAGCAGCAGCATCTCAGCTGAGAAATAAAAGCGGATTTGCAACAAGGAAGAAACATGCCACGAGAGACAGGAGGGGATAACATGTGCCAGCACTCACTCATGCCCCGCATGCTATTTTGTACTCTCAGGGATGGCTGTGTTTAACACTGGGGTTACATGTCAAGCACGAAATTAGGCAGTTTTCACCGGGAACTCCTAAGCATCATGTGCACACATTTCTACCTCATATGCAACAGTTCAGAGGGGAAATGTCTCCGTAAAGTCATGCACAGTTCACAGGCCGCTTCAAGCCTGCACACATCTGTTGAAACAGAAAATTCCTTCTTCAGCTTCAGTGAATTTAATGTGTTTGTTATTTTGTTGAGAACACAATGATAATGCCTCCGATTTTTTCGAATAAAATCTGATATGTATTTGAGAAGATATGATGTGAAATGCCTAACCTGTCCTGTCTCACAGTGCTAAACAATCCAGGCAATTCCTGGACCCATGAAAGCCACGTGACCTCCCCCACTGTTCTGGACTCTGCATTTTGAAGCCTTGAAATTAGTGTTTTGGATGTTGCCAAGTTTTTTTTTTGTTGTGGCGTACAGTTGGTACATTTAAATAATGATTTAAATAATGTAAAACACACATAACTGCTCATTACTGCCAAGTACCAGACTAATAAAATACACAAATTTCACACAACCACACAGCAGGTATTATCATTATCATTATTATCATTATCATTATTATCATGGCATGACTGACGCCTCCTCCTCTCGTATTTTGCTTGGTGTTGTAACCTTTTTAAATTTAAATGAGTGATGTTAAAAATCAAATTACCGTTGGAGCTTCCTTCATTTGTGTCACATGATTGCAAGTCGAAGTAGGGGAAGTGGCACAAGGGGGACATATGAATCAGCAGGAGGTGCTGAATAAAAGGCCAAAAACAAACATGCTTGAAAGTTTTTCTTACAGATTTTGCAGCCTCCCAAAAAAACCCTCATTCTGTCACCATCAGCATACTCTTGTCCTTCAGAGCTGGTATGTCTATTTGAAACGCATAAACCTTAATGGTTTATTAATGATCACTGATAAATCAATTAAAAAAATCAGTTTCTTTTAATAGATTCACAGAACCAGAAACTATTGGAAGCATCACAAATACAAATAGGAGCTACGTACTGGCCCGTGCATACAAGGTCAGAACAAGTATAATTAAACTCAGTTAAGCAAGCAGCAGTCTGATTTGAGGCATCCATTATTTAGCCAGTCACAGCTGCCCCTGGATGAACCTTCTGTTTGTGACTGTAGGCTGGATGGGGAGGGATGGGGCTTGAGTTTGAATGTTGTGGATGAAGGCTGCCTGTGGAGAAGGATATTAATAGCTCAGCACTCACTGGATGACTCATGCTCCAAGCAAAACCGTTGAATGAAAATTATATTTTACCAAATGGGTTGGATGTTTTTTTCCCCCTATTACTTATCTTGTTGTTCCATCTGCCGTCTAGTCTGCACCTTCAAGCGCTCGGACAACACAGAGTTCTGTGTCGTCTCCAGCTGAGTTTCGGAAATCTGTTTAAGCTGCAAAGAAAAGGAGTTACCTGGAATACTCACTTGCCTGCCAGCTCTCTGCCGCTGGTCGCTCCTCTCTTGGAGTCTACTTGCCTCCAAGAGAGTCTACAGTCTACTTGTCTTTAAGAGAGGCTGTCTCATGTTTATGTTCATTGCCAAGTAAGACTGTAGTTCACTCACTCTTGGACATAGTTCAATACCTACTGGCCCCTCTCTGGAGTCACTCCCGTCCCTTTGGAGAGCTCCCATTGTTCATGCCAAATATGACATGCTAAAAAAGCTGGAAGCCCCTCTTAACAGTCCATAAATTGTCTCAGTGTTTCCTGGTTTAGTTTGAAAGAGTCTGGTGTGTCTTTGTCTTTGTGTTTAGATTCGCTTCCCCTGTGACGTCATTTGTGTCAGCTGTTTCCTCATGTGCTTCCACTCCGACTGATCACCCCTGTGTGTTTCCGTTCACTTATTGTCAGGTCGCCTGTTAAGCCACATGACAGCTTTCACAGTTTTTCATAGCTAGTTTCTCAGTTTAGTCATTCTATCTCTATCCCAAAGCAGCTGGGGGAAGAGGGCTGGGGACGGTGAGGAGGAAACATAGTCTTAAACAGAAGCCCCAGGTACACCACCAACCTGTTCATGTGTCTAACCGTTTTTCCCCACTCGGTGACACACCCGCCGGGGGTCAAACTCTGGTAATTGGCGACTCTGTTCTGAGACATGTGAAGCTAGAGACACCAGCAACCATGGTTAATTGTCTTCCAGGGGCCAGAGCAGGCGACATCGAGGGAAATTTAAAACTGCTGGCTAAGGGTAAACGTAAATTTAGTAAAATCATAATTCACGTCGGCAGTAATGACACCCGGTTACGTCAATCGGAAGTCACTAAAATCAATATTGAATCGGTGTGTAACTTTGCCAAAACTATGTGGACTCTGTAGTTTTCTCTGGTCCCCTCCCCAATCAGACCAGGAGTGACATGTTTAGCCGCATGTTCTCCTTAAATTGCTGGCTGTCTGAGTGGT
>VUQR01012639.1:0-11353 GCA_015108515.1 Hemichromis elongatus | reverse complement strand
TCCTTTGTTTCTCTTTTTTTTTTTTTTACAACCCCCCCCCCCCCCCCCCCCAATGTACCACATTCACACCCCATCTTCAAGCGCCATCCCTGTAAGTTGCCTGTGCCCCCAAGTGGTCTAATATAATAACTGCATCATTTCTTACTATTGCAGTAGTTTTTACATGCGAATTAATCTGCTTCAGCAAACAAGACATCTTTTACTATAAAATTGACTTTTAGATTCAAGATCCTAACATACGTATACTTCAAAAAGCACTGAAAACAGAAACTGTAAGCAGCAACCGGAGTTGAATGAAGATTTCTCATAACAGAGTGAACATTGGTATTCTCTCATAGTCAAATGTCCAAAACCAAAAATCACACGATATGCGTGACAGGACATCCTCTTGAATACATGAAACTGGCTCAACCTGTCAATTTCAACAAGTCACAACATGGCAGAATGATATCTGACTGTGCTATTTATGAACCACTACTATATATAATTTGTGCACGTCAAAGCCTGAATGCTTAGTCTCTTTAAAGAGGAATTTTAAGTAATAAAGCTGATACTCCCCATAGTGTTGTAATGACAGACGATTCATTCTTTTAACCAACGGGGATGCCTTTTGCCCTCGACTTCTGCCCAGCCCCAAGCCTTTAATTAAGACTGGCTTAGGCCTGATTGATCCTGACACACCAGGAAGTTTCTTGAAAATCTGACTGCCAAAACCATGGAAGTATTATATAGGCCACAACCCCCCAAAGCATCCCAGAGCCCCTCCCTACACCCCACATAAAAAGGACTGTAAGCTGAAAGCCCCTCTAGTTGGTCCAGTGGGACCCTGCATTAATAAGGTATGCCTGTACATTTTGCATCAGCCCTCAACGACAACATCTGGATTCTCGCTTGTCTAAGTAAGTAATTAGGGAGTTTTTGGCGAGTATAAAAACAAGAAACAAAGTAAACAGGAGCCAGCAATACACTTCTTTTAATAATTTTTCTTAAGCATTGTTTGCACTGGATATCAAACTTGATATTGCAAAATAGATACAAAACTATTATGAAATCATTTGCTAATGTAAAGCAAGTTGTATCCAAATTTAAAACACACATTCATTTATAATCTGGTGAATTCCAGCAGTTTCTCCCGAACAACAGACCTGAAAACACCACCGCATCATTAAATCAACAACACAGTTCCTGTAGCAAAAGCTGTGATGCAAATAGGAAGCTGGGTAGTAAGATTGTCAGAGCTCTGTGTTCGGCGGGTGTTGTGCACCACATGGAGAGAATTCTTGTACCGGCTTTCACCGCAACACAGCCACTGATGAGTCAGTAAACCCCATGAAAGTGCAAGAGCTCTACAAACGCTGCCTACATGTCATGGTGTTCCCATATTCCCCCACACCAGAACTGTTTAATAATGTGAACGTTACAAATAAAGTCGATCATATGCAGATTTAAAAAACAAATGAAATAAATTCATAAAGGACAATACTAAAATGTCTAGTTGACAAAAGGATGAAAATGTAAATAAGTTTTTAAAATAAAAACAATTACATCATAGATCCAATTTTTGTCTTTGCTGAATAAAGTCTGTGTTTGGCTTTCGTAAAACCCGGTAGTTGTGATTAACACACATTTCCCTGTGTACCATAATTGTGTGTGTTCACCAACGTTTACATATTGTCGTGATCTTACATTAAACTGCATTTTTGCTTTTCTTTTCCTTTTTTTTTAATCTTTAAATGATTGTTCACCCACACCTACGGGTGAACAATCGTTTAAAGATTCTTCATTTTTTGCCATTGGGATTTCCTACTCCTTTTAAATGTGGCATTGCCAAAAGGCAAAATGGCAGCTTCCTTGTAAAGAAGTGGGAGAGTAGGTATCCCTGTGCTCTCAGAGCACCCGTTAGCTTAGCACCTATCTCTGGCTCTGCAGGTAGTCTCAGTCTTGTGGAAAATATAGGGAGTCATTTATTCCTCGCTGTGCAGACCTTAAACCACCTGGGAACTATGACAAACACTAGGAGCCATATACACACTTCTTTCCTACATACTCAGAACCAGAACCATCAACTCCCAGAGAGAAGTATGGATGCAGCCTATACTTCAATATTATTTTATCAAATGTTTTGGACTTTCCTAAGAAAAAAACTTTATTTAGCCCGATTCTTTGCATTGTGTTTGTAATACAGCGTTTATACTGCGGCATTCACTGTGTGTGCTCCTGCTCTTTACCATGCTTGGTTCCCGAAACTGTAGTGTTGGTTTGGTGTTTTAATGTAGTTTTCATGGTGGAGTGAAACTCTAAAATCTTTTACTCATTTGGGGGAATAACCTAGTGAAAGAACTAACTTTGTTGACAATCGCACCAACTGGTTCCCCAAAATATAAAATCATTCAAAATAAAAACCCAAGGAAATTGATACACTGTTTTATAGGCAATATATATTATCTATCTGTACCTAAAAAAAGGACCTTACTTTTTACACATTCACCTCCCTCTCTACATGTCAAACAGCAGTTTGTAAGACAAAGAAACCACAGGAGTTTTGAAACTAACCAAAGCAGTTATTCTACATTACCTCCACATTGAGTGTTGGTTAGCCTTGAAGCACGCTTCTATAAATTACTCCTGACTGTACCTGCTGAACTTTTAATGTCTGTAACTGTTTTGCATTTTGATGTAAATATTTTATATTTCCTTTGCTAACTGTTATTGCCACAATGCAATTTGCATACTTTTTGATACGAATATAAGTTACAATTAAGATTTGCATTTGACTGCGTAATCTTATTTAAGACATCTAAATGTAGACACACAGCCTTAATATAATTTACATAATAATTTAAGTATAGCATACTGTGAAAGTACTATAAGAAAATAACGACATATGTCTAAATGTGATGTGATACTTGCACTAACTGATGCAGTAATATTGTGTTATTAGATGAAAAGTTTTGTTTTTTTTTAAAAACAAACCAAACCAATAACATAAGCCCAGTTTCAATGTTAAAGGTCACAGGGAAACGTCAGGACCCAGCCTTGGACTATTTCTCCATTAAGGGTGTGGTGTGAGGGAGGCTGGGAAATAACCAGTGCCCCTTCCTTCCCTTACTGGGAGGATCATGGAAACTAAACTCAGAGTCACATTTTCACTTTGTTTATCATCAGCTTGTGTTAGGACACATTAAACATTGTACAGGTTATTAACTCACTTAAAATAATGAATCAGGTCTTTTAGGCATTTTTATATAACATTTATTTTTTTAATTAATCAGCAAAAAAAATACATTAGAACATTACATAACAGAGCAGGTAGCAGGTGCATTTATTTTTCTTGGTGTTAAGTTAGTTAAACAGATTTATCATGCTAGAAAGTTTAGCTTTCTTAAAAAAAATGTCTGTGTGTTGATTCACTCTGTACCGTAAGTTTTAGTTTTAAACTAGCCTTTATTTTCAGCAAGGACCATGACCAGTTAGACTTTTAAAGCTGGATAAGTTAGACCAGTCTCCAGTCGCTGCTGTCCAGTTTCATATAAGTCAATGTGTCAAAAACAGTGACAAAAACATCTACATTTGTAATGGATGCTGAAGTGATCCCGTGCTTATCTGCCACGTGTGGGTTTTAGAAAGAAGAAAAGAGAAAAGCTTCCATGCAAACACAGAGATCTTGTGATCAAATCACATGTGTCTCCTGGTAATGACCATCCTATCAAAATAGGGGTTTCTGCCAAACATCATTTCATTAAAAAAATAAAGTTTTTCACTTTTTGCTACAGGCCACATTTTTTCCCCATATTTCTAAAAACTTGCAAAGTTGATCTCTAAGTGTGGCTCACAGAGGCCATCGGATAGATTCTTAACTTTGAGAATCACTCGCAAACAACTGAAATGAGAGAAATCCAATATTTTCAACAATACAAAAATGTACAATTTGACTAATCCTGCTACTGCAAAAATCAAAAATGCATTTGTATTAAAAAGCTGTATACTTTAACCATATGACGCTAATGTCTATTAGCACTGTAGGGGGTCCCAGGACCAGTCAACATCTCATGCCAACTTATTTGATGTGACCATAACAACATATTTAATTGAAAGGTTTTTTAAAAAACTCACGTTTTCCAGTTGTTGTTGTTGTTTTTTTAGGAAATTCAATAGACCTTACACAGAGAAACCTAATGAAAAAACTAATGTCTTTTAGCTGCTTTTTATATATTGTACACTTGCAATTACTGCTGGGTTTTTAGAGTTTATTTTACAAATGAAAATGTATGTTAGTCACTTAAATATTAAGAAAACAAACTGCTGAAATACATGCAATATTTAGGACAGAAGTAGTGGTGCTATCCCAGTGACTCTGATGAATGGTCAACACCCAAAAGTCGCTTTTCCTTTTAGCCAGCTGTAGCATATGAAAGGGATATAGATTAGGGATTAGCTGCAATGCATCATGATATTATCTTAGCGCATCAATGACTATCCTGGGTAAATCCAGTCTAAGAGTGACTTTCTGACTATGAAAGCAAATCTGAGGACCCAGTGCTTCTGTGACAGTTATTATTATTGGTGATTTCTAAACACAAAAGAAATGTAATGCCAAGCTTGAAAGTTGTGAGCATAGTCAAACTGATCCAATGCTGAAATCGAGCAATAGCAGGCGTCGGGTACAGGAAGCCATTAAGAAGATTCCATTTGGAGTTAGCAAAAGTTTCCTGATCAGTGCAGAATGGGTGTTGGCATGTTGTTACTGGAAACGTCTGTTGATTGACACAGGGCACGAGGACTGACGTGCTATTTTGACTGGACTGCTGCCTAAAGATCAAAGTGTTTCACAAATGTTATGATATGGAAATCTTTATAAATCCAAAGATATATGGTCATTTCACAGGGCTAAGTTAAGTTATTATTGAAATTCCTGTAGAAGTTGAGATTCAGAAATGTATTTCAAAGACACAAAAATATAATAGAAAATCTGACTTCTGAAAAATGCTACTTTAAGGTCAGAAATCTGAAAAAAAGCTGGCCGAGTATTCTATTCAGTATTGGCTTCTGGCGTTTTCCTTCCTTTAGGTCCTGGTAAAACAGGATTTCAAAACAGCCTTATCATCATCATTCTCTTAGAAAAGAACACAGTAATAGAGACCGGATGAACAAGCTTACACTAGGTTAGGCTAACACAACGAGGAGTGAAGAAACGCTTTGAATGATGCTTTGAAAAAGTAGGAGCTCCTGTATCGCCCCCCCTGACCTTCCCACTCCACTTCCTTCCTGAGAAGTAAAAGAATGCTGTGTCAGCTTTTATGAATTAGTAAAGACGTGCGTTTTAACTTGCCCATAGTAGATTCCACAATTAATTCCTACATGCTGCTGAGTTGATTACAAATAATGAAAATCGAATGGAAAAATGGCACATTAAATTTAATGAGTTAACTGAAGACTTCTTTAGACATCACTTATAGGCAACATTTTTGAATATTTGCTTGCATTGGTTCTATACTACAGCAGTTTTAGAGCAGGCTAAGATCCCACAACATGCAAGACTTTGTGCATTGCTTTAAATACAGCTTTTCTTCACACAAACTTCGAGCATCAACAGAAAAGTTAGAAACCTGAGCTTTGTGCCATGAGATGATTTTACTCTGTTAAAATCACAAAAACAATGCTCATAAACCTGTACTGTGCATTTATATTTTTCGTGGCTCCTAACAAATCACTAAAAACATTAAAACTGATCAAAAAACGAAGATTAAAAAGAAGCCAAACAATAAAAGTGACTTTTTAAAAATGGCCTATGGTATTTCATCAAAGTGGCGCTTAGATATAAAAACTTCTGTCCTCTGCAACACTTTGTCAAAAACAATAAAATACATCAATAAAAAGACATAATGGTATTAAAGATGGTATGAAGGAACAAAATAAGTGGTGTCAACGCTCTTTTATCAAGTGCAGTGGGGTTTTGGTTGGTGACAGAGGTGGTGGGTGTGGTTTTGCTTCTTGGGTATGGTTAGATTTACTTGGTTAGATTTAGTTACATCCCATGGTTTGAGTGTCACAACTTCTCCCACTTGAGAAAGGCAAATTTCTCCCATTTGCAGCAAGCTTCTCCTCTACTTTCAAGGTTTTCATGGCGTGTCCTATTTAAAGTACAAAAGGCGAAGATTTTACATAGGCTGAAATTATTCATGAGTGAAAGAGGATGTCTGTATAAATACTATATAAATATAAATAATCTATATTAAAAAAAGTCATTTAAGCCATAGCTACTGACACTTTTCTCATTTTTCTTTATTAGTGAGAACAGGTGGGTTCTATGTGCATTAACAGTGTTTCACTTTAACTTTTACTGGTACATAACCATGCTACAGTATTGTTTAGTCTTTCATTTTAGTCCATTAGATGGTTGCTATCAACACCATTCATAAGTCATGTTTTGTGGATAAAAGTTTGATGCCATTGTTGCCAAATTAAAATAATACAGTAGTTTTAGAAGTAGTTGTAGTTGCAAAAACACTACGTTAGTCGTTGGTAGCTACATTATGGCAACATACAGTGATACAGACAACCTTCAGGGGCCTAAAGCTATATATATACTGGAAGTGATTTGCAGCAACTGGTGATCAGAGACCACAGAAAGCCTGTGAATTCTAGCAACGATGTGCACAATAACCACTGGCGACGGGCGGAGACAAAGAAAAACTTTGAGGCGAGAGACTTGATGTCTAGATGCATGCTCAGTCATCCAGGTAAGTAAATCCCACAAGGTTGATTCTGTTCATCTGGATGTAGCATTTTCAGTGGGAGAAGTGTTTCATCACTCATCCAAGCAACTTCTTGAACCTTATAAACAGTACATTTGAACAGTCCAGATGAACAAAATCAACCTCTTGGGCAAGAGACTGAAGCAACTACCAATGACAGTGAAGGATACCGTTGACTGACATATGACCTGCAGCCACCTACCGGAGGGACTTCAAGGCAACTGATGCCTGGAATATCTAAAAGCAACCAGCCATCAGCTTCAAAACAATGTGCAATGAATGAACCCCTTCCTGTGCATATGCAGCTTAAGCTTAAGATGACAAATTTTGTTATTCGCATCCTGATGATCTCAACAGAGATTTAATATATTACAGTAAGATAAACATCTGTAAATTTAAAATGTCTTGGTAACTGATTTTTTTTCTTCTAAGTAACACTTCTGAATAGACACGTAACCACCATTTGTGGTACTGCCACTTGCACCTGAGAGACTTGGTGGCCTGGGTTTCGATAGTTTCTGTCCTACCCAGGAAAGTGCACTAGCGTAGCGCAATGTCATTCAGCATGTTTGTGATCAATCTTTCTAAATCCTTTTGGGGGAATTCTACACATACATATTCTACACCAGGGGTGCTCAATCCCAGTCCTCGAGAGCTACCATCCTGCAGCTTTTAGATGCATCCCTTCTCCAACACAGCTGAATCAAATGGTTTGATTACCTTTTCAGCTTGCCATCAAGTTTGGCAAAGGCCAAGTGTGTCGGAACAAGGATGCATCTAAAAACTGTAGGACGGTAGCTCTCGAGGACTAGGATTGAGCACCCCTGTTCTACACCAAATCTCTACTGTGGCAGTTCCAATAAGAAAATGTTCAAATGACAAATGCCTATCGTCCTTATCCAAAAACATGAAGGCAAGCCAGAGGTTATATTGTTCCTTTTCAAAATTTTGCATTTTAGTCATTAGCATAGTAACAAATATCAGTGAGATCTTTAGTGCAAGCGTCCTAGCTGTGGAACAGATACTTCACTCCAAATACTATGTGTTAAATACTAAAGCAAATATAGTTATAACAAGGCCTCCTAAAGAAGAAAAGAAGGATCAGCAAGTGTTTCTCCACTTAAGGGTAAAGCGCAGTCTGGAATCACAATCCAAAGAATTAAAGCAAATGTAATGTATTTCTTCCCATTTATATTTCCTTGCACATATCTTTTGTTCCTTTCTCCTCCATCTTTGCAGTGGCTAACCCAGTCCAATGCAAGGTCCCTACTTTGACTGTGGCTTCATCCTGTATTTTCCAATTATCACCTTTTAAAGGCCAGCTGGGTGCATTCCAAACCATCAGGGGGCAATTCCATTTGCATTGCTCTGAGACAAAGTCATGCACAAGTACTTTCATGCTTAAGTTCATAACAGACAGCCCAAATGGAAGTTATAGGTACAGCTTAAAAAGTCATCCCCGATAGAATACCTTCAGCCAAACAAAATGCATTAATGTGAGAGAGCAGTGTGACTTTTAAACAAATGTTTTTTATAAGTTAAAACATTTGCTCGGTGTTAAAAATCTCCCAAAGTTTGCAATATAAACACAGCACGCAGCTTCTCCAAACTTTCTCATTTTACACTGATCAATGGAGCTCTCCTGTGAGTGAGAGTCTGTTTACAATTTCAGCTCATTATGCTGATTTTATTCTTCTTCTTCATTAACTTGAGTTTTAAGCAGCTGGAGCAGTATTTTACATTTGTTTTATTTAGGTCAGTGTTTCACACAAGTTGAAATTCCCCCAAATCAAATGGATCTTCCCTGTTCCAAAGCGACCATCGCACATGCGTGCATCCATGTTTGCACGCTTGTGTTGTTTTGCGTGGTGACGGGTGGGGGAGTAAGGTTTTGTTTGCTTTGCACATTAATGAACACTGCCTTCTCTGCCTGCCTTTAGGCTTCTTAATGCTGGAGCTGTTCACTTGTGTAAACCTGTGTTTGATTTCCCCTTTTCCCCTCCCTCTCGGACTGCATATAGTAGCATTTAGCTGTGAATTAATTTTCATGTTTGGATATATCCTGCTGAGGTGTGATGCCAGTGGTGCATAATCAAAATCTGCAACACTACGCATTGGTAGATAGGCCTTGTGGGTGTTTTCACTGTGCAGATCTGTAGCTGGGTGGGAGAAAGTAAAGGACAGAGCACAGTCAATGGCCAACACACAGACACAACAGAAGTCAGCAATAGGACAATGGACATTTAACACAACTGAATAAATCTATTATTTTATGGTGGGATCGGGAGCAAAGGATAACTTTTGCAGTGTGGTGTGCAGCTGTGAGTGTGCCTGTGTGATAATGCACATGTCTCTGGCCGTGGGACAAGACAAGCACCCAAAGCCACAGCTCAAACACCAGCAGCCCTTAACATGGTGTGTCTAATGCTCCTATTTAACGTTTGGGGTGCAGTGGCGCGTGGACTGAGGTTTTTGGGAGGGGAGCGTGGATAGCACCTAGCCTGACAGCTGTGCCCCAAACTGAAGACAAAAGCCTGAGGAAGTACCGCATCAGCGAAGATGGGACTAAAAGGCATGGCAATTTGCTCGTGGTCTGGCCCATACTGCCATTTAATTCGGTGCATCATCCACCATTCATGCTAAATATGGGCCAACAGCAAACACTTCTTTTGCACATCAGAGCTTAAGCTGGTCGGACATCTTTAGCAAACTCTGTTATTTAAAGAATAGGCATCATGTGGTACATTTAGATCAAAAGTAGATACACAAACTACAAATTCATAACAGACTTTCTTTCAGACAAACACAAACAGACAGAACATAGGCCACCTTTTGTGCATCACGTTTTTTTTTTTTTCACTGGAGTTTGTAATCCTTTGACAGGAGGGAGTCTCTTTGTCAATCCACACACTTCAAAGCTAAGCTAATATACCATGCTGCTAGTGTTTGTATGTCTGTGTGTGCAAGTCTGCATTCAAGTCTTAAACATTACACATCAAGGAGCGTCTTTTTGTTTTGTTTTTTTAAAATTATGATCATTTATTTTATTTTTAACAGCTGCATGCATGCGGGCACACAGACAAGACTGCAACTAAAATTGTGAGTGTGAGGGCAGAGTTATGCTAAAATCTGTTTAAAGCATTTAGCACCCAGGATAAAATTTCATACATGTTAACCCTTTATTACCATACACAGAGGTAACTCCTTTTCTGGGTAAGACTAACAGAAGAAGAAGAGATAATTACTTGTTTGTTGTCACATCAGCTATTAGGTGATAATTAGGCTGGGCGAGAATTTTAACTCGCCTAAATGATTTGTTTGATCTGAACACGTGTTCTCCAATGGATGCCTTAGTATCCCGCATTAATTATTGTAAACTGAAGCATAATCCAGCCTGTGCAAAGACGGATGATGCCGATGCCTGAGCATGCAACTGTCCTCGCTATGGGGTGAAAACAAATATTGCTTCTGAACCCACATGTCTTACTGTAAGATAGTTTTCTAAGTAAGCATAGGTGGGTGTGCAGATTTTCTCTTATGTTTTTAATCACTGTGGTAGGTTTAGCTTTGACGTGAATTAATACTAACCGTGAACCTTACTTGGAGCTGAGCGAAGCAGATGAAACGTTAGTAAACGTGAAGTGTGGATGGAGAGGTGCTCACAAAGGGGTGGTGCTGCTATTTCTAGCCTCTACATCAATAATGCGCCCTGCAATAAAATGGAAAACTAAATATTTAGAAATATGTCTTAACATCAAAACAGGAAACCTATCCATGCCTCGCATAAAGGAACTACCTTTATTATGCCCTTGTGTCAATCCGCACAATCGCAGAGATGTCAGAGGATTGAAGCTGACTCAAAAATAACTACTGGTTTAAATTAGACCATCAAACAGCCAGCTGCTGATTTGTTTCCTGTGTGTGCGCGTGCACATGTGGGAGTGTGGATGTGTGCATGTTGTGGTTGGATGGTGCACTGAGCAGGTTTCTGACCTCTCACGGGTGCAGAAAAGTGATTGCAACGGTGTCAGTTGACTAAAGCAATAATGTGTGCAATAGGCCATTTCGTGAAAAAGAAGCACAAGCAAACTTTAATACAACCTGTAAGACCTTTCAGATATTAAGAAGGGTCTAAAGCTGGAATTTCTATGTCTAGATTGTTGATTTCTGTTTTAGCAAGAGCCAACATAGACTTCTTATTTGGGTGTCCCAAATAGACAAAAATTATTTTTTTTAAAAAGGGTAGACTTCAACCAAACCCCACCTTAATCCCAGCCTAAGGTTAGGTTACCTGGTACATGTTTAGTCATGATGACTTTTTACAGCAATAGTCAGAGATGCCATTATCCTGGGTTGTTATATATTATATAAAGCGTATTCAAATGATGTCACTCTAAACTTAGTCTCACCTGTTATGTAATCAAATGTCAGCATATGGAAAACTAAAATGGTAAAAAGCTGCGTGCAAGTAGGTCAGAGATTTCGAGAGAAAGCGTTTTTATAGACAGCTGAAGGCTAAACAGATGAGAACATGTAATAAGGCTTTCTAAGGAGCTGTTGAACTTTAAATAACAAAAGCACATGTTTTTCAGAATTAA